>JXPE01041875.1:9935-22280 GCA_001015215.1 Holcocephala fusca
CATCCATCCATACATCCATACACATCCATTCCAACCCACATTCTTTGAATTACATTGAAAAATTAACATTAAGAACCATGGAAACAACATCAAGTTTTATTCTTATTTTAAAATTCTTGATCTAGTGATCGTGTCGTCGCCGTCGATCATTTCAATTCTTTTAAAGATATTTCGTTTCCTAGAATCAAACAAAACAACAAGCTTTTATCAAGGACGTTTCAACATTTTTTCTTTAGCTACAAAAAAAAAATATAAGATTACTATCTTTTCTTACTATAATTAATGAAAATTAAGTTAATATATGATTTAATTTTTCTTGTTTCTCTATGAAATTAACAGGGATTGGTCCCCACCCTGTTCGAAGATTTCTTATAATGTCGATCGACTTTAAAACATCGTCATGAGTTGAGAACGTTGATTTTATTGATCAAGCGATGAGATGTCGTCATCATCATAGTACCCGGGCTTTCAACATTTTGATTGTTTCATAGATCTCACCAAAAAGATCTAAGATAATATTTTATTGTTATACAAAATATGTCGGCAAAAATGACTAAATTTTTTTGAATTTAAACCAAACTACTGATGCTATCTATTGAGACAATATATGATTTGAAAGATACACATCTACTCTATAAAATTAGATCAACTTGATTAGAATCGATCAGGGGATTGTGTAAAGGAAGGATGTCAGTTGGATTACCTTATCACAAACCGACTGTGAGAACCAAGAAAATTCTTGCGTTCACCATTGAAAACTTATTTAAAAAAAAAAAAATAGTCAAATAGAACAGCACATATCCGAAATCAATTGGAATTGAAGATGAGATCAATTATGATCTTCAAATAAAGCATCAAAGTTTTATGTAGAAGTGTTCCCAGGATGATCTAAATCGGGAAAAAAATAGCATTTCCAGAGATGTTAAGAATTTTCTTGGTTTGCAATTTTTGTTTCTTTTTGTTTGTTTCTTTTAAATCACATGGTTCGAGAATTCATTCTATAGAATCAAAATATCACTGATGAATATATCTAAGCGTTTTTGCAAGGAAATCAGTTAGGTTAGGCACATTTACCATCCTTATCATCGCCATCATCATCTAATGAACCATCTCATAGTACAGTTGACGTTTGCTAATTCTTTAATTTTGCGTGCTTTAAACATTTCTCATATTAGCCTGATTTATCTGTGTGTGTATTATTTTCTATTTCAGAAACTCCCATTGATCATGAAAGGAAGTTTTTATAAAAGTGTTACNCCATCCTTATCATCGCCATCATCATCTAATGAACCATCTCATAGTACAGTTGACGTTTGCTAATTCTTTAATTTTGCGTGCTTTAAACATTTCTCATATTAGCCTGATTTATCTGTGTGTGTATTATTTTCTATTTCAGAAACTCACATTGATCATGAAAGGAAGTTTTTATAAAAGTGTTACGTAAGTTTACTCTAAGAAGTCGGAATGAGGATTATGAACGATACCATTCTGAACAACTTCATAAAATAATTAATTGTATTATTTTTTTTAAGTTTAAAAAGTTTCGATGTATTTTCGACATTGGTTGTATGAACTGATCTTCATAATTAACTTAAAGAAACATTACTAAATTTCAACTCACAAGATTTCAAGTTAACAAAAATTTATATAGTGTTCGAATTGCTTCGATAGATCCATCTATAGAGAGTAGCAAATGTTAGACCATAAAATCAATCACTTTTTATTTAGTTGCTTTCTTCTGTTGTTTCTCTTTTTTCCTAGTCTAAACTTAAAATGTTCCAAACCACCTTAAGGTCTCAAGACGGGCGTCTTAAAAAAAGTTAAATATTTGCTTTGTCAAGAAATTTTGTTTTTTAATATTTTCAGTTTTAAATTTCACAGAGATGCAAATTCCATCCATTCATTTAATCTCACTCCCCTTTTTTATAAACTATTCCTTTTCCTCGTATTATCAATGGCGCATAGTTGGACCTATGCTTCACTGAATTCATTTCATTTTATTCCATTCCAACTATTCAACCATCCAACCATCCAACCATCCAACCTTCCAACCATTCATCCATCAGAAGAGAGTTATGTTACAGTTTCAGATTGCAATTTAAATCGCTTCAAATTACATGGCAAAGCACGCATGCTCTGGCATCTTTTTAAAAGTCCAACTCAAAAAAAAAGAAAAAACACAGCAAACTTCAATCTTAGTTTGAATCAAAATCGACGGATAGAGACGAAATTGTGAAGTGAAAAGAAATAATATGAAGCTTACTTTTAATCCTTCCGTGAAAGAAAATCAATTTCGCATCAATTGTTTTGAATTATTGTTGCGGTAATGAGTTTACTTTTAATTGAACAGATAAAATAATTTTTTGTTACTGACTAAAGGTTTCAAATGATATTGTGGTTGTTTAATCAATCCGCACCATCATAAAAAACCATCATTGTCTTATAAGAAAATTATATTCTACTTTTTAAATAGATTTCAGGAAATGAGCTCCATGAATAGACTGTATTTGTGGTGGGATTAGAAAAAAAACAAAACTTATTCATAGCTCCAGGGATGATATCAACGTTTTCTTGCAAAGCTATTACTTTTTTGGATAATATTTTTCAGATATTTTCAGGTATTGCAATTAGGAGATTTGTAGTAATTTTGAATGAAACTATCACAAACATTGAGGTCTTTAACATTCCAATTAAATGTGGAAATAATTTCGTCAAGAATGATCTTTTTGGTAAAAGGGCTTTACTCTTGATCAACGTGATCTGTGAAGTTTTGTATGGNCTAAAAGGGCTTTACTGTTGATCAACGTGATCTGTGAAGTTTTGTATGGTTCGTTACCACTACGAATTACATAATGAGATANGTTCGTTACCACTATGAATTACATAATGAGATATCCAAAATTAGATTATAATGGCTAATAATCGATTTTGTTGTCAAATTCAATGCTATTCAATCAAAAAGAGAAAATTTTAATTTTGTTGAAGATACCACAGAAAGAATCTTTCAATTGTAACTTGATAATGATCTACAAAATATTTCAAGTATTGATAGCGAATATCCAATGATGATAGTTTTTCTATGTGCTTCACGTTTTTTTACACGGTTTAAATATCCGTACCGTGTAAAAACAGAATTATGTGTACTTTGAAATACATGCTGACCATCTAATTCTTTCCTGTTGAGTTTAGATAGCACTCAATTGATAATATTATTTCGGGAACTTTATGACTTTTTCATTTAGATGAACAAACAGTGATTGGAAAGATATTTGAAAAAAAAAAACAAACGAAGCATTCATCAATACAGGCAAAAACAAATTTATTAACTAAGGGAAAAGCTTACTAAACTTCTAGCATGAATTTATAGGCGGATATTTCATGATACACCAGTTTATGGTACATAGAATGATTTCCAATATATGAAAGATGCCCTAGCTAATAAAAACCAATTGTCTCTTGATATTGAGAAGGGGTTTAATTTCAGCTAAACATAAAAAATTAATAGTAAACCTATTGAAATCAAGAATACTTGTATACCAATAAAATGATTGAAGACAAGTTGAAATATTTAAACCTTCACTTGAAAGATTGAAAGAAAACAAATGTACATTCTGTGTATGAAATACCACCTGGAATTTATTATTTAAAAGGTGAACGTAAAAAATATCGTCAAACAATGTTATTTTTGTCTTTAAATGAGTTGGTACTCGTACTATTGCATAGAATTTGAGCGCAATCTGTTCTTGTTAGCCAACTTTTAAGTGGTTTTCAATTTTTACAATGGAAAATTTAGTTGAACAAAAAATTTGTGTTAAATTTTTGCGTTTCAAACCTTAAAACAAAATAAAACTTTTTCCTTCTATTCCTAAAGCTTTAAAATTATCACTTCCAAGAAAGAGTTAAATGCATCAAATGACTTCACTATAAAAGAAAGTTTTCTGAAGATCCTATGAAGATCTGATCTCAATTATCCTTTGAACAATGTATGGAGGATTCGGATCAATTTTAATTTTTAAGTAGAATTTTTTCATAACAATTACATCCTAAAACAAGTTCACAAAATTAGGAAAAACATTGTAGAAAAAGTTAAACAAGAAATAAATAAGGACAATACGATCTGAAATGAAAGTACGTTAAATCTAAGACATAAGACAACAAAAACCATCTTCAAAAGATCGATAAGTTTACATTAATTCTACTGATTTTTAGGTTTTGGTTATGATCTTAGACAATTTCTAGAACTACATAAATGAGACTTAAAAAGATATCAATTGCTATAACTCCTTTCTTCATTATTAAAGTGGCCTACTACCGAAGTAGTAGTACAACTACTGGACTTTCATCTAATAAGGCTAGGTGCTGAAATTAACCAGCTAAATAGTGCTTTAATTTGAAAGGCTAGTGACTCCCCAATGAGATGTCCTTCTTAGAAAATTTGGCTGGTAACTTAAAAAAAAAAAGTGTCATAAAATATGATTTTTCATATCGTCGNCATAAAAAATGATTTTTCATATCGTCGAGTTGTTTAAGGAAAGATTGAAAGAAATCTTATATACACGACCCATTATATGAAACAGCCAATAAAAAACTCCTTTACCAGACTTACTGTTTTTTGATTATATTTTTGATTTCAGTTTTGTCTTTAAAGCATATATCCTTCCTTTTCATATCCCTCTATTTTAAATTGTGTATCTTCAATACAGAGCCTTGTGGTTATTCATCTAATAAGAATTCTAATCACTCTACCATGAGAAGCCNCTTCAATACAGAGCCTTGTGGTTATTCATCTATTAAGAATTCTAATCACTCTACCATGAGAAGCCCTATGATCTCTTTTTAAAATAAAAGAAAATTTTCATCTTATCTACCTCTTCTGGTTCAAGAATAGTACCAACATTTTCATATAGCGTTGTTTATGTTGATCTGTTTTCTTGGTACGAAAACAACAAAATGAGCTTAAGATTATTTTGGTTATAAGAAAATTTGAATTTCAAACCAAAAAACAAGGAAAAAAATGTTGTAAAAGTGAAAATTAGACCGACAGAAATTATGAAACAATAAGAAAAAATACTTAAGTGATATCTCTTCAAAAAGTAAGGAAATTTGAAGCATTTGCGACCCAATTTCATTTAATATGAGGAAAATTTATATGTGATTTCCTCACATCATTAGAGGCTGAAAAAAGAAAAACCAAAGTTTTTATTAATTGATTACAGGAAGAGCATTAAAGTTTTAACTTGTTAGAAAAACTCACTTATCAGAAATTCTTCATATGTTGTGAGTGAGGGCGATTTATGAGTTTCACATCACCGAAAATTCCTCTGAAATCTTTTAAATTCATTCAACTCATTAAAAAAATTAATAGAATAAGAAGAAATTGATCTAAAAACAATCAAAAGAGATTTGTAAATGTGACCCATTTTAAAGATCGCGTTCAAAATTATAAGGCAACTAATAAGACATAGAATTTGAAAGAGCAAAAAACATCTTTTATCACAAATTGTTAATCGTGGAATCGAAACATGGANCAACTAATAAGAAATAGAATTTGAAAGAACAAAAAACATCTTTTATCACAAATTGTTAATCGTGGAATCCAAACATGGATGATGATGAGAATTATCTACTAACACCACGGCTACTAACACGCCATCATCTTAGAAGAGTTGATGATGACCTTTTTATCCCTTAATTAGAAAAAAACATTACATTCCTCTGTAAGTTTCTCTACAAGTGTGGTAATTAGAAAAGGCTAATGTTTTTTTTCTTATGAAATTATCTTAGAAAAATTAGGCCTTCACAAAGTAATCCCAAAAAGAAAAATGCAAGAGGATAATCTCTTGATTTCATCCCTTATTTTTGTTTTAGTAGTGTCATTTTCAGACAATATTCTCCCCATTATTCTGTGAATCCCCTTGATACGAGAAATTGATAAAAAAACAAACAAAAAACAAAATGAACCACCTTTGAGTACTTGATGAAATTATTCTTTCACCTTGTGTGTCGAGAGAAAGTTCACCGTCGTTAATTAAGAAGGACGCTAATTGATTAAAAAGGAAAACGGAAGCAGACTATAGGAAGCATATCTGAAAACTAAAAAATCATTAAGAGAACGAACTTACCTCACAGTGAATTCAATAAGGAAGTATTAACAAAAGAAAAAGTAGCTGAAGAAATAAGAAGAATAAAACCGGAGCAAGACCATTGGGAAATTTAATTGAAATTTTCGTGATGTTAGAAGGATGAATAGTTTTCCCTCCCCAATATTCCGAAAAGAAGAAATTGAGCCAATCCACACAATACAAGAGCAAATCAAAAAAAAGTATAAGAAGAAAAAACAACGAAAAAAAAATATCATTTACAACGAGAATATACACCTGAGTGGTGGGTTGGAAACATGCTGTGTGTAACCAATGTTGTTTCTTTTACCTGAACAACAAAAGGTACAACCAGTCATTATGAGAGGATTCAGGAAGATACAGAAAGACCAAAACCAAGAGGGATAAAGATTCAGGTAAATTATCTTACCATCTATGAGGACGATGACGATGATGATGATGATGATGACTGGACCAATGTTTGGTAATGTTGAACCGTGTTTTGTAGCATGAAATGCCGCCAATGGAATTACAAAAGGGTTTAAACTTTAAAAGTTTTCTTTTATTCTTGTGTTTTTTTCATCCAACTGACATACACCGACTTCAAAAAGAGAAAATAAAAAAAAACAGGAAAAATTTCAAGTCTGAATTTCTGAATGGTTTCAGAGGATGATTGCTGATAGAATGGAGGATAAAACTCTTCAGACTTAGTTTTGGGATTAAAACACTTTTCTGATGATTATTTAATCTGTTTGGGATTTATAGAAATTATGCTAATTCGAATTTAGTCCGCTTTTGGTTTTGTTTCATTTTATTTTCAATTTTTCAATTAGAACCTATAAATCGTGGGAATGTGATAATCTTCCTTAACATTTTTTTTTACAAGAACTCAAGGATGCGATTTATTTTAACATCTTGTCATTTATTCAAATTTTCTTTTAAATACTTTTGATGTCCAAATTGATTTTGGTAGTCTTTTTAAAATATGTTGTTCAACAAATTTAAGTTTAAGTNCTTTTTAAATACTTTTGATGTCCAATTTGATTTTGGTAGTCTTTTTGAAATATGTTGTTCAACAAATTTAAGTTTAAGTGAAAATCGATCTATCAAATCTTTCTCTTCATGATTCTGTCTAAAAAACAAAAATTACCTTCAAAGGTGAGAAAACGTGCTATTCTTCAAGTAAAATCAAATATTTTTAAACTTTTCCAGGAAGATAATATGAAGAAGAAAAATTCGTAAGTGTGATTCAAAAGTAAGAATGAATTGAAAACATTCTAATAAAAAGAACTGAAGATATCAACTTGGAAAAAAAAACTAAGCCTGGTAGTCAAAATGTTTGATAAGTTGGTTGACGTTGCTTGAAGAAAAATTTTAACCATGGCTTAAAGGAAAAATGTTTGAAGCGATAGTTAAAAGGATTGATGATTGATTTCTGAAGGTATTTATTTGAAGAAAAATGGCTTCAATTCAAATAGTAGTCAAAAGAAATGATAAAATTAAGTGGTGATTTCTAGCGACATTATTTTAAGAAAAACCCTAATCCTAACTTACAAGTAAAACTGGATGAAGTGATTTTTAAAAGGATTGTTGGTTTCTGAAGGAATTCGTTTTAAGAAAAATGAGTTGATTCAAATAGTCGGAAGGAAAGATAATTTTTAACGACATTATTTGAAGAAAAACGTAAGTCTACCTTACAAGTGAGACTGGTTGAAGAGGTTGTTAATAGAATTGATGGTATTCAAAAGAATTCTTTTGAAGAAAAATGAGTTGAATTCAAATGATCAAAAAGAGTGATAAAATGCACTGATTATTTCGAACGACATTACTTGAAGAGAATTTCTAGGCTGGGATTACAAGTAAAAATGGTAGAAGATGTTGTTAAAAGGGTTTTTTTTTGGAGGAGATCCTCTCGTGTTTTAACACCTAGGCCATTCGTGCGGGCCCTTTGTGTCCATCCTTTTTTATGTCCTAAGCCCAGAGTACAATTAAAAATCTTTGAAGAGATTGTTAAAAGAATTAATGGTTTCTGAAAGAATTCAATTGAAAAAACATGAATTGATTTCAAATAGTCGAAAGGAATGATAAAATTAAGTGAACATTTCTAGCAAGGTTGTTTGAAAAAAAAACACAAAGCCTGGTTTAAAAAGTAAGCCAATGGAAAAATTAAAAANCCAGCGTACAACTAAAAATCTTTGAAGAGATTGTTAAAAGAATTAATGGTTTCTGAAAGAATTCAATTGAAAAAACATGAATTGATTTCAAATAGTCGAAAGGAATGATAAAATTAAGTGAACATTTCTAGCAAGGTTGTTTGAAAAAAAAACACAAAGCCTGGTTTAAAAAGTAAGCCAATAGAAAAATTAAAAAAAAGTATTGATAATGCACTGCTCTATAATATCACCAATTTTTCCATCAGTATTCTCTGTCAATAATTTATCGAATCTCTTCTCAACTTCTACTCTCTCAGAAATATCCTTTGAAAAGATAAGATCCCATCTATCTGAAGTTTTTTCGCTAATAGAAAGTCTTCTTGTTCTTGAATTTCTTTAGTTATAGCCCTAGCTTTAGATCTCTTAAAAGCTTAGCTTAACTAAAAAGTGAATTAGTTGAAAAACTTATATAAAAGGACAGGTGATATTTAAAAAGAAAAATTGTTGATATTCTTAAGGATGTTTCCTAAAGACATATGCAACAAAAAATTGTAATACTGAAACTTTTAAAAGGATTTAAATGTTGTTACTCACCCACAGCTATGCAACTTGTACCATTAATTGCATTTCCAGAAATTTGTGTAATCGCTAAAAGTAAATCTCCAACTAATAAACAAGCAACATAATATGTTTGACATCTCCAATGAAGGACATGATGATTTGATGGCATTAAAAATCCTGCAGCTAATGTAGCCGAAAGAAATATCACTGAAATTAATAACCCAACCGAATATAAAACAAAACGAATATCCTGTTTTGTTTCTGGTGCTGGTTGTGGTACAGAAAAATGTTCTGAACATGCAAACATGTTAACAAAATCTGTTTGAAAATTTTCAAGATCCTGATCACCATCATCACGGCCACTACTACTGCTACTACTACTACTACTACCACCATTAGTACTACTACTAATTGTGTGCTCCAAACAAAAATCAGTTGATTCAAGAATTTTTCCAGATTCAAGTGTTAAACTGCCAGTTTCTTCGTCAAGATATTCATTTTGAAATTTTCCAACAAGCGCGTAATGTGTGTTACATTCGGGAAAACCATAAACAATTTCCACATTTGTTGAATTAATAATTTTCATATTGTACGGTGATGACGCCGACAAGGATGACATTGAATCCTGTTGTGATTGTTGCTTTTGAAATAGACACGTTCCATTGGCTTCATCATAAATTGATTTTGGACCACAACATTTTTTCACTTTACTTAATTTTTTTGGTGCTATCAATGAATCAACACCATGAATTTTTGGGAAACATACCAAAGCTGATTCCTTTTCAGCACAATAATCTTCTGGTGCAGCAAAAACTGATTTTTCATATAAAAATAATGAGCCATTTGAAAAAATTACAATATTATTGGATCCAGTGAAAAGTTCTGGTTCTAGGCAAGTTTTTGGTAAAGTTTTCTCTTGAATTCGAAAAAATCGTGGAGCTTCACCGCGTGGCTTAAAATTATTACGTTTTGCAATCATAAAAACTAATGGTACCCATTTTTCAGTACCACCAGCAACACACATTTTCGTCCTGTCAAGATATTCACCAATGCGACAACACTTGTTGATTGTAACTGGTGGCGGAGGAGGTCGAGCTGCATTTATAAGAAGCTCACCTGTACCACAAATAATGACAGTAAATGCAAATGTTAAATGCAACAGGTGAATGAATTTTGATTTTGGCATTTTGTTTAGGGGTTTTTTTTTTTATTGTGTTATCAAAAAACGCATTCACTGATAAAAATATTTTTTTTTGTTAAATTTTTTCCACTTTTTTTTTCGATATTTAAAACAAAAAACAAAACAAAAAACAGCTGTGAAAATGCAAGAAATGAAATCCGAAGAAATGGAAAAAATTCTGTTTCACTTCACTGATGGACGGACTACATCGGTGGTGAGGTGGTTCACTAAACAAAGTTTTTTCACTTTTCTCTTTGAATCAATTGGAAAATTTTAAAAAATTTTTGATTTTTTTCACCTAATCACTTGAATTTTTACACTTTTATTAATTTTTGGTGTGGTTGTTGTCGTCAATTACCTTCAAAAAATTTTTTTTTACCAAAACATTCACCTGGAACATAAAAAACCAGGAAACAAATCTCTTTCTTGATGTTTCATCATCGTCTTCTTAGCTCTTTGAAATGAGTCCATTTTTTGGTTAATTGTTAAATTTTTTCTTGCATGGATGGGGAAAAAAAAGAAACCGTTTTTCTTTTCTTGGTTATTATTTTGCGTTTTATTTCATTAGCCGAGTAAAATCAAAGATTTTACGGAGTTTATATTTTTGCTTCTTTCCCCAACTGAATTTAAAACTTAAAATTCTGAAAATTTCATGTAACACCTGAGTGGTTTCCTTTCGTTTTGTACTCTTCGTAAATTTCTTCACATAGTCACTTGGTATGGAAACAAAAAAAACAAACAGCCACTAAAATAAACCAAAAATAAAATTAAAAAATTTAATTATCGTTTTTTGTAATTTAAAACAAGAAATAATGGCAAATCAAGAAAATGTTGATATTTTCCCACTTTGCCTTTCTTCAAAGCAAAGCAAAGGAAATAAAATATAAAACGCGCACTAACAACTTTTGCCGCCGAATAAGAAAATTTTTATTTCTTTCTTCCAATTTCTCAGACAGACCATCTTACAAAGTCAAGCAACGCAAGTAAACTGACTCGACTTCTCGGTAAAAAAAGTATTGCTTCCCAAATAACCACAAAAACCGGAACTTAGCAGCATGTTTCAGTTTGCAGTTTTTGTTTCTCCATTTTTTGAATAGCAACAAAGTTGATAATAAAATTTTAAAATTGTTTCGGGTGAAACTTCTTACCAGCAACATTAATTGAATTCAATGCTTTTTTTGTGTTTTTTCAATTGAAAATGCTTTGATGGTTTTGTTTTAATTTTTGTCATAAAATTGCACTCTTTACGTCGAAATGCAATAAAATCTCTTAGAAAAATAAAAGTGCACTCATCATGAAAAAAATTTCAACAGTGCAATTTTTTGTACATATAACATGTTGCGGTTACATGTTTCAAAAAATGAATCTGTTTCCCCATTGTCAGTGTGTAAGTAAAAACCGCCATGTGCTTCCTCCTCAAGAAGTGGTTTTTGTGTAATTTTTTTTTAAAGTAAAAAAAAAACCACGAAAGACTGTACTTGCTGCTAAAAGTGAACGGACAAAACAGTGAAACGAAAGATTAAGGTAGGGATTGGTGCATAAACAGGGAATAAGAGGGAAGAGAGAGGAAGTAAAACTAACGTGCTTGACTGCATTTTAACTACAATCATAGCATCATACCAGCTGTTTGTTGTTGGCCTTCATCACATCTCTCCAACCAAAAATGAACAGAGGGAACGGCATTCAGCGGTGCATTAAGAGATATTTGATTTTTTTTGTTTGCTTTTTGTTTTGTTGCATAGAATGCATCACCTCATCACACATTGCAACAATTTGCATCACCTTTTCTTGTTTTTTTTTTCTTTTCGCAATGTTGCCTAGTTCCGTAGTTGCACACACAAAAAACAGAAACAAAAACGACACATAATATGAAAAATGTTGCAAGAAATTCTGTAGAAACATTGTAAATCTTTTGAATAATTGAATTGAATTGAATTGAATTGAAATGATTTTTGTAAACATTTTGAAATGCACCTTGCATGGAAGCGAATGGAAGTGAATTGAATTAAACTGCAGGGCAAAATTTATTATGTAGAGAAAGTTTTGATTTGATTTTAGCACGTGTGGTCATGGTGGTGTTAACATCTGGGGCTATTTGTTTCTTGCCTCCCTATAATTTTTTTTTCACAATTTTTGTTTTGTATGATTTTTGTTTTGCATGCCATCCCACACATACCAAAAATGTTGAGAAGAAAAAATAAATGAAATTAAAAATTAAGAACATTACCGTCTACCCACCAAACCATAAAATCTCTTTTAGATAGCCAACCATGAAAAAAACTTCTTATCATTGAGGTTTTTTCATAGGTGCTATCCTTTTTGATTACTATTTTTTTCTACTCAAAAAAAAAAA
>JXPE01041910.1:20724-35671 GCA_001015215.1 Holcocephala fusca
GTGATTAAATGTACTTCACGTTAGGTCTTATTGTTAGAAGATTTATCTTACGTTGTCACGCGAGGTACCAAAACGAGCCATTAGATTTAGGTTCCAAAGAAGATTCATTGTCTACCTATTGAAGCCAACCAACTAACCAATCAAGGGCATTTTTAAATAGTAGGAAGTTAACGAAATTTGAGTTCAAATTTAGTTAAAAGACAAAAGTCGTTATCAGAAGGTAAAACTTTGGTGTAACAACATTTTATTCCATTTAATAAAAATGTAGAAAGGAATGGATACATTCATCACATTTGATATTGTACTAGTGGAAATTACTTAATAATAATTTAGAGTACAAAGATTTTGCACACTCTCCCATGAATAACGCGTAATGATTTTTTCTATTCATTTTTAATATAAATAAAATTTTAACTACTGCAATTGCTAAAACAGTTAATATCCCTAAACTCATATAATTGTACACTCTAGAGAGGTCATAAATATAAATTGTTTACTTATTAATTTTTTTTAAAAAATAGAATATAACTTAAGTTTTATAAGATTTGCAGAATGCAATTTTTATAATTAAAACTGTTTCTTTTATATTTTGTTTCTCAACTAATAAAGGACCACGACATTCAGGTTGATTAATGATAAAATATTTCAAACAAAGAACATTTTTTTAATAACTAAAATATTATAATAGGAAGCAGAAAGACGATCTGAACGTAGTCAAAGGGAACCGGATTTAGAAAATTTAGATGAAGAAGAAGATGAAGAATCTGATGCAGATGACTTTATTGTTGATGACGATGGCCGCCCTATAGCTGAAAAGAAAAGAAAACGAAGACTTATATTTTCAGACGCGTATGTTTTTATTAAAATTTATTTATTTATTTTTTAAATAAAAAAAGAAAAATAATTACAGTTCACTTCAGGAAGGCCAAGACATTTTTGGAGTAGATTTTGATTACGAAGACTTTTCTAAATATGATGAAGATGAATACGAATCTGAATCTGAAGTTGATGAATATGAGGAAGATTTTGATGGTGTTGAAAGGGAAAAAAGGACAAAGAAGCCGAAAAAGAAAACAACGAAAAAATCAATATTTGAAATATATGAGCCAAGTGAACTAAAACGTGGCCATTTTACTGATTTGGATAATGAAATTCGGAAAACTGATATACCTGAACGGATGCAACTTCGTGAGGTGCCAGTTACTGCTGTACCAGAGGGATCTAAAGAGCTTGATGAAGAAGCAGAATGGATTTACAAGCAAGCATTCTGTAAATCGCCGGTTTCAAAACAGGAGTTCAATGATGTTGGTCCTCGTGATAGAAATAGAAAATCTCCAAGTACTATAGGAAAAATTAAACAAGCTTTAGATTTCATGCGTAATCAACAGTTGGAGGTACCATTTATTGCCTTTTATCGCAAAGAATACGTTCAACCTGAACTTAATATTAATGATCTTTGGAAAGTATATAATTACGATTCTCGATGGTGTCAACTTCTTGCTCGTAAAAATAGTCTGTTGTTATTATTTGAAAAAATGAGAAATTATCAATTAGAACTTATTATGAATAATCCAGATGCTCCTATTCCAGAAGGTATTCGTCTTATTAAAGATGAAGATATCGATCGTTTAAAGTCTGTTCAAACTCATGAAGAGTTGAAAGATGTTCATATGCATTTTCTTTTATATTATTCTCATGAAATTCCTAAAATGCAAGAAATGTGGAAGAAGAAAGAAAAAGAGCAAAGAAAACAGGAACGTCTTTATGCTAAACGAAAAGCACTTGAAAATATAGATGATGGTACTGACCTTCCACAAGATGAGTTAGATGATGAGGACGAAGATGATGAACCAGAGGAGCAAATAAAACAAGCTGGCGATTCTGGACCATATGCAATGTGTAGAAAAGCAGGAATATGTGGACTAGCTAGACGATTTGGTTTGACTCCTGAACAATTTGCTGAGAATTTAAGAGATAACTATCAAAGACATGAGGTAGATCAAGAAGCAATAGAACCAGCTGAATTAGCAAAGCAATTTTTATGTCCAAAATTTATGACAGTAGAAGAAGTAATTCATGCTGCAAAATTTGTTGTTGCCCGACAAATAGCTAAAGAGCCTCTTCTTAGAAAATGTGTAAGAGAAATATTTTTTGAGCGTGCAAAATTATGTGTACAACCGACTAAAAAAGGCTTGAAAGAAATTGACGAAAATCACCCCTGTTATGGAATGAAATATTTGAAAAATAAACATGTTAGAGATTTAGTAGGAGAACAATTTCTTCGTTTAGCTATGGCAGAAGAAGATAAGCTGCTTGAAGTATCAATTTTAGAAAAAATTGATGGAAACACTACAAATTCATATTTAGAAGAAATTAAACAACTCTATCAAAAAGATGAATTTTCTAAAAACGTACAAGATTGGAATGCTTTACGAGCTGAATGTGTTGAATTAGCATTAACAAAAATGGTCTATCCTGAAATGAGAAAAGAACTAAAATCGATTTTAATAGCTGAAGCAAAAGAAGCTGTACTTAAAGCGTGCTGTCGTAAATTATACAATTGGATTCGAATTGCTCCGTATGCACCATCATTTACAGAGGAAGAAGAATATGACTGGGAAACAACAAAAGGGATCCGTGCTATGGGCGTTGCTTATGTTCCAGATTATTCACAAGCAGCATTTTGTGCAATAACTAGTCCTGAAGGAGAAGTAACTGATTATTTACGAATACCACACATTTTAAAAAGGAAAAACTCGTACAGGCAAGATGAGAAACATCTTAAAGAATCTGATATCACAAACTTAAAAAATTTTATCCGAAAAAAGAAACCACATGTTATAGGAATTGGAGGTGAATCACGCGAAGGTTTAATGATCAAACAAGATTTGCAAGAAATAATTAAAGAATTAGTTGAAGAAGATCAGTTTCCGAATGTGGCAGTGGAAATTATTGATAATGAACTAGCTAAAATTTATGCAAATTCTAATAAAGGAACATCTGACTTTCGAGAATATCCAATCTTACTGAGACAGGCTGTTTCATTAGCAAGAAAATTACAGGATCCATTAGTTGAGTATTCTCAACTGTGTACAGCTGATGAAGAAATATCATGCCTTCGATATCATACTTTACAAGATCAATTACCAAAAGAAGAGTTGCTAGAACACTTGTATTTAGAATTTATAAATCGCACTAATGAAGTTGGTGTTGATATAAATTTGGCCGTTCAAAATTCATTAACGGTTAATTTAGTTCAATTTATTTGTGGTTTAGGTCCTAGAAAAGGTCAAGCCCTTATAAAAATCTTAAAACAAACAAATCAACGGCTTGAAAATAGAACTCAATTAGTTACAGCTTGTCACATGGGACCTAAGGTATTTATTAATTGTTCCGGTTTTATAAAAATAGATACAAACTCTTTAGGAGATAGTACGGAAGCCTACGTAGAAGTATTGGATGGCTCCCGTGTTCATCCAGAAACATATGAATGGGCGAGAAAAATGGCAGTGGATGCACTTGAATATGATGATGAAGAAGCTAATCCTGCTGGTGCCTTGGAAGAAATATTAGAGTCTCCTGAACGTTTAAAAGATTTAGATTTGGATGCATTTGCAGTAGAGTTAGAACGGCAAGGATTTGGAAATAAAAGTATAACATTGTATGATATACGAGCAGAATTAAATTGGCGATATAAAGACTTACGAACAGCTTTTCGATCAGCGAATCCAGAAGAATTATTTGATATGCTAACAAAAGAAACTCCTGAGACATTTTATGTTGGGAAAATGGTTTTAGCTACTGTTATTGGTATATCACATAGAAAACCTCAAGGTGAACAATTAGATCAAGCAAATCCTGTAAGAAACGATGAAACAGGTCATTGGCAATGTCCGTTTTGTTTAAAAGATGATTTTCCAGAACTATCAGAAGTATGGAATCATTTTGATGCAGGGGCATGTCCCGGTCAAGCTACTGGAGTTAAATTACGTCTTGACAATGGTCTTTCTGGTTTTATTCACATAAAAAATTTATCAGATAAGCACGTAAAAAATCCTGAAGAACGGGTGCGAATTGGCCAAACAATTCATGTTAGAATAACGAAAATAGATGTTGAGCGTTTTTCAGTTGATTGTTCCTCCAAAAGCTCAGATCTCATGGATAAAAATCACGAATGGCGACCGAGAAAAGATAATTACTATGATCAAGATTTAGAAGATAAAGATACTCGTCGGGAGGACGATAATAAAAAAATTAAAGCTAGGCAGCAGTATATTAAGAGAGTAATAGTTCATCCAGCTTTCCATAATAAATCCTATGCTGAAGTTGTGAAACTAATGGAAACTGTAGAACAGGGAGAAGTAATTGTTCGTCCTTCTAGTAAGGGAGCTGATCATTTGACTGTTACATGGAAGGTTGCTGATGATATTTATCAACATATAGATGTTAGAGAAGAAGGTAAAGAGAATGCATTTAGTTTAGGTCAAAGTTTATGGATTGGAAATGAAGAGTTCGAAGATTTAGATGAAATTATTGCCCGCCATGTAAATCCTATGGCAGCATATGCGAGAGATCTTTTAAGTTATAAATACTATCGTGATACAGGTGGCGGTCTTAAAGATAAAATGGAAGAAATTCTAAAAGAAGAAAAAAAGAAAGATCCAAAAAAAATTCATTACTTTTTATCAGCATCGAAAAACTATCCAGGAAAGTTCCTGTTATCATATTTACCTAAAGGTAAATGCAGACATGAATATGTAACTGTTACACCAGAAGGTTTTAGATATAGAAGTCAAGTTTTTGAAAATCTGAATACATATTTAAAATGGTTTAAGGAACACTTTGCTGATCCGATACCTGGTGGAACACCAGCAGCAACACCTCGTCCAATTGGATCAACTAGAACACCATCTTATTCAACACCTTCAATGAATTCAGATGCACTTCATAAAATGAAATCAAATATGTCATCTCATATGTTACATTTATCTGTAGATGGTCAAACTCCACGTTATCCAAATACACCTGGATATGGTCAAAGCGCCTATATTAATACTCCATACACTCCAAGCGGACAAACTCCATTTATGACACCATACCACACACCGCATTCGTCGCAAACACCGCGATATGGTCACAGTACTCCTTCACCATCGTCTCAAGTAAATGGTCCATTTTTACGACCAGGTCCTCCTGTAAGCTCTCGTTATTCTGGATCGACTCATTCGTCTCCGCAGTCATATGGTCGATCACCACGTCTTACAAATTCATATCCTAGAAGCTATTCTGCTCATCAAGAAAATATGGATTGGCAAAAAGCTTCAGAAGCATGGGCTCGTAAAACTTCATCGGGTACACCTCGTGATATGGGGCGATCAACGCCACGGGGACCAAATCGTACACCACGATATGATGATTATGCTCGAAAAACTCCTCAGTATGATGATCGTCCATTAAGTAGAGCTAGCCGTGACTATCATAAGAGCCCTCGATCAATAAGAAGTACACCAAGGACAAACACATCGCCACATTCGATGACTTTAGGAGATGCTACGCCGCTGTATGATGAAAACTGAACAGCTTATATGTTACATAAGTGTATGTATTAATGTGTTTTTTTTTTTTTATAATTTTAGTTTCAGTAGGTTATTTATCTTTCAATTATAATTTATCTTGGATGATTTAAGTGAAATAAATAGGTATATTTTTGGAAAATTAGCATTCGCTTTGTCACTGCATTTAAAGGAAATTTAAATATTGGCTTTGTATGATTATTTTTAGTAATTTTGATTTTATTTTGTTTACAAAACTATAAATCTATTTAAAACTATGCAGTGAATATGCGTAAGGCTATTTCTGTTAATCCTTAAATCTTAGTGAAACCGAGCTACAATGGAGTCGAATTTGAATTTCTCCGTATGAGGTTTTAATAAAACAGAAAATATATAACTAATAACTGTAAGCAACCAATTGATTTTATAAAGAAATAAAATTAAATATGAGTTGACATTAAATGATAGAATTATTAAAAATAATCTACTAGTTGTCTTCTTTTTCCCACTTTAAATTCGAATTACTGTGGTTGCAAAGAGATAAAATTTGTACATAGACATTTAAAAATAAAGACTGCAGTTATATCTCAGAGTTAGTTAATTGAATTAAATAAAACAGAAATATTTTACAGCAGGTGAAGAATATTTAATAGTTTTTGTTTTTAAGTTATAATATAACATTTAGTAGTTATTTAAGTCATTTAAGGTAACCTAATAAGAATTGAGCTCAAAATTTCAGACTTTTACTTCCTTGGAATATTCGAATAATAGTTTTAGTGTGTTGAATCTGTTTCAGTTAGAATATACAAAACAAACATGTAAGGCAAGTAAGTTATAATGCTGTAATTAAATTGCTTGAGTGTATTTTAAACCAGTAAACTTATAAAAAAGCAATTAAAGTGTTAGCAATCATGCATCGGCGGTCAAGAGTACTCAATTGGAATGTCTTTAAATAATCAAAAGAACGTAGAAGCATTAACGAACTATTTAAAAAAAAACTTATGCAGTGCAAATCTATCAAATTTATGTTACATTAACTCGATTTGGTCAATATGAATGCTATAAAAAGGATACCAGACTGGGCTAGAGTATTTTGGTTGTAATTAGCTAACCAAAAAGTAGAAAATATGAAGTTTTGATTAGAGAGCAAGGCAATCGTTATAGGAAGAAATCGAAGAAAAGAAAAGAATGAAAAGAAAATACGTAGTAAGAAGTAAAGTCAATGGTTACTTTAAGGGTTATCTGGCAATAGATTTCTAAAACCAGTTCACAAAAGCATAACTTTCAGTTTAACATTTTTTCAAAATGTTTAGTTACCCAATTTTCTTTTGGTCAAATTGAATTTCAAAAATTAAAATCTGTTGAAATGTTTTAAAATTTAATACAAAAATCAAAAATAAATTTCTTTAAAATTTCTTTAAAATTCTTCAAAAATTAAAATCTGTTGAAATGTTTTAAAATTTAATACAAAAGTCAAAAATAAATTTCTTTAAAATGTTCCATCTAATTAGATTTATCTGCATAGGGCCCAATTTGAGCAGCTTTAGCCATTATCAAAGGAATATTATTTTGTTCATAGTTTCCAACAAAAAGATGTGCTTTTGGACCGATTGCAAAGACTCCCACATCTTCACCTCCATGTGTCTCTGAAGAAAGTGGTACAGTTGCCATGTATTGATAATTGGGATCCTGAAAATTGTCCTTTGTAATATCTCGTCTACCGCCTTGTTTTGTATAAGTATTATAAAATCCAGGACCGTTTGCATAAGAAAGAGTTGTATATGGTAATTTATCGTCTCCTTTACTTCCACTTAGACCTAAAATTTCATTGCCTCGTTGCTATAAAATAGAGAAAATAATTTTTATGTTCATTTTATATTTAAATTTTTTATTTTTATACTCACTGGATATCCATTAATTGACATCGTATGCGAATGATCTGATGTTACAACTATTAAAGTATCCACTTCTGATGTCATTTCTTTGGCTCGCTTAATGGCTTTAGCAAATTCTTGTGTATCTTCAAGAGCTTTTCTAGCTTTAGCCTTGTGATGAGCCATATCAATTCTAGCACCTTCAATAAACAGGAAATATCCATTCTTATGTTTTTGCATAATTTTCAGTGCTATTTCTGTCATTTCTGAAAGCGATGGCTGTGAATTTTCAAGTCCCTTTCGTTTAATGTCACCGTGAAAATGGCAATGACTGGTACTAAAAAGTCCAATAAGGTAATCTGTTCGATTGGTATCAATTTTAAATAAATCATTTTTATTCCATACATAAGAACTATTTCCTCTAGATTTTCTATCTTTAAGCCATTCCTCAATTAGATTTCTTCCATCAGTTCTAGAGCCAAATTGATTTTCTTCATCTTTGATAGATTTATCACGGAATTCAGCACGTCCACCACCAAGTACAACATTAAGCCTTTTTCCCACAGGCCATTCAATTAATTGCCGTGCAATATCTGTGGTAACTTCGGGATTACAATTATCCTGAGTTACAGCTGCATCGTTTTCCCAGTCTCTGTTAGCTGTGTGTGCATATATGCCTGCTGGAGAAGCATGTGTAACACGAGCTGTAGTTACGATTCCTGTACCTTTTTGAGCATCCTGAGCCCATTTTGCTATACTATCAGTAAAAGTTGATTTATCAGCTCCCTTTATACAATGAAATCTTGGAACTTGACCATTTACTCCAATTGTTCCATAATTTCCTTTAACTCCCGATAAATACGCTGTAGCTGAACATGCAGAATCTGCTACCTGAGTATTAACACAATATGTTTTAGATAACCCAAAATATGGAAATTCTTCAAACGAGAGTTTCGTCTGTTCACTATTTACAAATGTTCTTGTTGCAGAAATCGTATGTACAGACATACCATCTCCAAGAAATAAAATTATATTTTTAGCTATTCCATTGTTAAATGATTGTCCCAATTTCTCTGTTAGGTAATTTTGTGCATTTTTATTCCAATAATCTGCATCCAATTCATCTTTGATTTTTACTCCTAAATTTTTTTCATTAACAGATTGAAGGTCTGGATGGATAAGTTCTTCGTCGTTTAAAACTGAATAATAGAAAAAGAAATTAATTTTTTTTATCATTCCAGAAAATTGTTTCAAATATTAGTTAGTTATTTTTTTATCTTAATTTTTTATGTATCATTTTCTTAAAACGACAAGCATTGCTTTATCCATAGAATTTTTTCAAGCCAGATTCTTGCACATTCCGACATGTAGAATTCGTTGAAATCTTCTTAGTATTACCTAGAACTTTATGGTACTTGGGAGTTTATTGTTAGATTTTTGTTAAGGTTTACTATTTGAATTTTTTGAGTGGCCTATCTATGAATTTACACAAAATATCTAATCGTAATCCCTTAAATACAATTTTTCATAATGCAACGACCAAAAGTGTTACATACGAGCAATTTCAAAATTATTTCATGCCTGAGAGATAATGGGCTTCATTTTTTTTTATTTAGAAAGAAGCTCTATTTGTAAAAA
Source organism: Holcocephala fusca (assembly GCA_001015215.1). Classification (NCBI taxonomy): domain Eukaryota; kingdom Metazoa; phylum Arthropoda; class Insecta; order Diptera; family Asilidae; genus Holcocephala; species Holcocephala fusca. Next base: position 29,789 of record JXPE01041910.1, read on the forward strand.
ACCAGTCTAATGTTTCAATTTTTCCGAATTTTTCCATTTCGGAAAAATTAAAAAAAATTCGTGATAGTGCTTCAATCCAAATAAATTAATTGACCTTACGTATGCATCCATGTACTGCTAGGTTTCAAAATTTTATTAAATTTTAAACCATTTCTTTTGCACTTTTGAAAAATTTTCTGTTAAATGATATTAAAACCTCTTTAAGTAGCTACAAGTTATTTAGGTATTTTTGGAAGTGCTTTGAATACTCCTATATCGCTAAATTAATGGGTCTGTTTCGGTCCATGTTACTTTCAGATTAATTCAAATCAAATCTATTAACTGGAAATAAACAACGTAGAAAATATTTGAAATTAATTTTAAAACTTTGAACTTTACATGATAATTCTCAAGAACGTCAGTGCATGTTTTATTTTCATGCTATTGTTTTCTAGATTTGTCCACTTATAGCTAGATTGGATATTGTGTTAAATATTTTTACCAGCACGAAACGATGATCCACATTTTGTGATTAAAGCAATCAAAATAAAAAATTGTACTTTGCGTAAAAAGAACTGAATATTTATAAACATCGCTGTGAATACACAAGGAAGGCTTTATTGAAACTGAAGTTTGCTTTTTAAGTTTAAGATAAACTTAATAAATTTTTTAGAATTATCTAATCGATTTTAAAAATCTCGTGCGCTACTTAAGATAGCTAATAATGAGGGTTTTTTTTATACTGCAATTAAGATATCGTGTGTTTGAATCGGATGTGAATATTTTTAAAAGGTGTAAGACATTGTTTTACTAGTAGATATGAAAGATATGAAGGATACCATCGATACTTGAGAAGCTTCAACAATTTTCTTAACAACTTTGTAAGTACTGTAAATAAATATTAATAAATTTATATAAGGAAGTTTAATTTTTTTGATTAAAAGATCAAAAAGAGTTTAGTGATCTAAGTGCCAACAGAAGTTAGATCATCTCAAATATCTAGAAAAACAGGTTCGAAATAGTTAATCTGTTTGTTTTTCACTGATTTTTAAATCGAAAATAGCAAATTTCTAATGAGATTGTAAGTTTTTTATTTTTTCTTTTTTATATTTATAGGAACAAAAGGAGTCTTGAAAAATCCACAAAAACTAGTTTTTAAACCAAACTGGAGTAAATTTTTATATCATATTTACTGGAACTTTAAAATGCTTAAAATTCCATTATTCTCAAAAAAATAAAATTTTTCTCATTGCTTCTGTTAGAATTTGCTTTCTAATTTAATATTTAACACATGAAGTCATGGCTATAGCCGTTAAATTTTTATTCTTTGTGGTTGCAATTGACGGGTACAGCCGTCACACATATTTTTTCTAAAAAGTCAACAAATAAGTTAGAAAACAGAATTTTTGTATATGTTTTCAATAGCTAAACATTTATAAATGTAAAAATTTAGGAATATATAAAAAAATAAGGGTAGTTTCCGATTTATATTGAATTTTTTATTATAACAACAAAACACCCCAAAAAAAAAGTGTGGTCAATAGGATAATAGTGCAAAAATCTTTTCAAATAACAAATATAAATAATGTTTGAACAATAGACTACACGTTTTCAAAATATTTAGAAATTTTCGTTTAAAGTGTTATCCATGTATTTAACTTAGTTTATTCTGTGTCAGGTCAAACATTCGTAATGGAAACATTACCTATTATGGATTGCACCAGAGAACAAAAACAAAACATTTTTTTTATTTAACCAAAAATTGAAAATGGGAATTTGAAGCAAACAAAAATATCACAGATTTGGTAAAAGAGGCGTATTGAGCATTTAGTGGAGGTATAAACCTTTGTATGTACACCTGACTGTACGCACTTTAGGCACTTTAGGCACAATGCTTTCAAGTAGGTCAATTATTTTATAAATGCCACATCTGTTAGATTAAAAGTTGGTTTATATAAAAAAAATTCTTAGTATTCAAAGGGGCCAGCAAATCAACTTGATCACGAGTATTTTGTTGCTCTGTTTACTTGAACGTCTTCAAAAATTTATATTTTTTCTTGAAAAAAAAACTTTGTGACGATACTAAGTAATACTACACTAAATAAAACCTATTGGCTTCCTTGTCACTTAATTTCCTCCATTAAGTGACGCATATTGCTATTGCCAATTCTTTGAATACGACAAAATGTCATTTGCCACCGGTTTGGTTAGGATTTCCTAATCTCATATTTTTGTGAAAACCTCTTTCTATATTTCGTAAACATTCATACTTTCCGGTTTACATATTTAAAATGAGTGCCTCAATTCNTACTAAATAAAACCTATTGGCATCCTTGTCACTTAATTTCCTCCATTAAGTGACGCATATTGCTATTGCCAATTCTTTGAATACGACAAAATGTCATTTGCCACCGGTTTGGTTAGGATTTCCTAATCTCATATTTTTGTGAAAACCTCTTTCTATATTTCGTAAACATTCATACTTTCCGGTTTACATATTTAAAATGAGTGCCTCAATTCTTAAAAGTATTAAATTAAATTCGAAATATTTTCAAAGCATTCGGAGTTTTCGAAATGTTGTTCCATTCTTAATTCATGACTTGGAAAGACCAATATACACCCAGAATTTATCTTTTATTTATTTACCTAGGAACTGTCGCAAACTTTGTTCGAAACCTGAAAAAAGAGATAATGTTAACAAAAATGTTATATCTGCAATAAAATCTGATAATATCTCGCCTAATAGTGAAAGTATACACGATGATTTATCAAGTAAAAATTCTAAATTGGGATTATTTGCAAGATTCAAACTGATGTACAAACAGTACTGGTACGTTCTGATACCAGTCCATGTGGTTACTTCAATAGGTTGGTTCGGTGGCTTTTATTATTTGTCAAAAAGGTAAGGGAAAACTGATGTGAAATTCATTTTAGCATTTGTAGCTTTAAAATTTTAGTGGCGTTGATGTCCCAGCTCTTTTACAGACAATTCATATAAGTGATTCTATAATTGAAAAAATTAAGGGAAGCGAAATGGGGCACGTAGCAATTGCCTATCTTCTCTATAAAATTGCAACCCCAGTTCGATATGCGGTTACTTTAGGTATAAAGAATGTAAATTTATGACAATGTTTTTATGATTATCTTTTTCAGGGGGCTCAACGTTTTTTATAAACTATTTTAGTAAAATTGGTTACATTAAACCAGTCCCAAGTAAAAGGGAAATTCTGCAAATTTATGAAAGTAAAAAAGCCGATTTTACAAAAAGAAAACACGATCGGAAAGTATAGCAGTAGATAGTTGATATGATTTTGTTGCTTTTTAGAAAAAAAAAAAGAAATACCAAGATTAATGTATTTTGTACATAAAAATGTTTTAAAATGCTTACGCTTTACTTTAAAAATCTTTTGTTAACAAATAATCAAACTTTAGGTATTTTTCAATACTATTTTTGTTTCAGCAAATTGTTGCCTTTCACTTAAATAAATCAAAATACTTTTGTTTGAATAGGTGCAAATGTGAATAAAATGTTATTAAAAATTTCACACATAATACAAAAAGGATGTTTTAATGCATATTATGAGCAAAGTGTAGCCCACTCTCAGGGATGTACACCTGTATTTCATTTACTTAACCATAAAAAACTATTCATAAATTCAAGATAACACATTAAGCCAAACACGTAGCATAAATGTTAATACAACACTCCTTAAATCAGAAAAATAAAAATTTCAATAGATTGCTTTAGTTAAAAAGTTTGTTTTGTTTCTTTGATCAAAATGAAAAAAGAAACATAAAAAATACTGAATAATGAAATAGTAAGACATAGCTTTTAAAGTAATGTACATTTTGATTTCTACCGGCACAAGGAAATGTGTAAAAACTTTATTAAAATTAAGTTATTTAAATTCATTGACCCAAATGAACAAACTTTAAAATTCCCAATGCGGACTAATAAATATTTATTAGTCCGCATTGGGAATTTTAAAGTTTGTTCATTTGGGTCAATGAATTTAAATAACTTAATTTTAATAAAGTTTTTACACATTTCCTTGTGCCGGTAGAAATCAAAATGTACATTACTTTAAAAGCTATGTCTTACTATTTCATTATTCAGTATTTTTTATGTTTCTTTTTTCATTTTGATCAAAGAANCGCCTTAAAGAAATATCACGTTTTATAAAAGTAAATTTTAATTAAAACTTTCCTTCTCTTTAGACTGGAAGCGATATTTGCCAGATAAATTCGCAAAAGGCAATTGCTTTAAATCGATAATTTATAAATTAATATTTTTCTTTGCTACTTCTGAAATTAGATTGTAAGCCTTTCTTAAGAAAATAATGCATTCAATATAATATTTTATATAGTTTTCCTCAATGTCAAAAGTACATATATAAAAAATCTAAAATTTTTAAAAATTATTAACATCAAAAAATGGAACTATATATATATATATATTCATATGTATGTATATATTAAACTAATTCACTAGTTGCATGATCAGTTCATTCTAAATTTTACATGCATTGTATTTAAAGCAACGTTTGGCTGAAATTTAACGCCTAATTAACCCTTTTAAAAAATTCTTAAGAATATTTACCCAAGTATTGAAGTAGAAACTAAACTTAATCTAAATTTTAGCCCAAGTACTGATAGGTAGCACATACTGGCTCAGAAACTCTGGAATGTGGTGTTTGTATAGTAAGCTTCTGTAAATGGCATGCTCTGCAAAGAAGGCGTCCATCAAGCGGATAACATCTTTTATCTGGCTCATCTGTTAATTGCATACCGCATTCTTCACAAATATAACAATCTACATGAAAATCTTTATCCATTGAGACTACTCGAACTGTTTCTTCTGTTCCTTCAACTGGAGTTATTCCTTAAATTCGAAAAAAATTCAATGTTTTTGAAAATAATCTTCAAACATGAAATTACCCTTTCCGCAGCTAGCACATTTCGGTGCAAACATTCGATGATAATCATTAACACAGTAAATTTTATGGTCAACATCGACAGTGAAAGGTACACCATCTAAACATTCATTGCAAATACAACAACGAAAGCAACCTGGATGATATGATTTCCCCATAGCTTGCAAAATCTTAATTAAAACAAATTAAATTAGTTTTTTTTCTTACATTAACTTTTTACCATTTCCATTATAAGATGCCCACATATTGCACATTTTTCAGCTGTTTGTTGAAATCCTGAATACTAAAATATAATCGTTTCATTTCCATGACACATAAATATATTCTTAAGACTATTACCATATAGTCCTCTTCACAATAAACGCGACCATGAACATTGTAAAATGCTTTTCCTCTTAAAGCTCTGCCACATGAACAACATATGAAGCAGTTAGTGTGATACAAATTTCCCATAGCTTGACAAGCTTGACCAGCACCTGTTACTTTATCTCCACAAGTATGACAAATACCTGAAAATGAGAAATTTAAAAATTTATATACAACATTGCTATAAAGTCTGTAATTGTACATAAATGCAAATAATCAATCGTAGAGAAACATACATATTTATGTATTTTTAAAATAATGTTATGTCAAAAAATAATTTATATTAAAAAACAAAGAGAAATGCAATAATACAGAAGCATCCACCTTTCTTTAATAAGCAATATAATTTAAATTAAATAAAATCAGTTAATTTTTTCTTGCTTTTATTTTTTCAGAGTAACATATTATATTTATTTACCAAAATATTCCCCTTGTTCCTCACTGCGTTCAATTTCTTCTTCCAATTGCCTTGTTAATTCTTCAATTTTTCTTTCGGCTACAGTTGGACCTGTAGGTCGTGGTGGTGTAACATTATAAGGCAATAGATTTTTAGAATGTCCTGAAAAAAAAAAAACTTTTTTTTTTTAAAATATTCATAAATGTT
>JXPE01041910.1:51456-64913 GCA_001015215.1 Holcocephala fusca
TGAGAATTTGTGTGGATACTCCACATATTTATTTTGGTTTAAATATACGAAAATTAATAACAGAGACTTTTGTAAAACAACTTTACTTAAAGAAAGAAAAAATTCGGTTAGAAGTAACAAATGAAGATCGGTAAGAAAACGTTCACGATATCAATGTAAATAGTTGAACCTAAAGATAAATTGCAATTATTCCTTTTTTCTATTTTTTGTTTTTTTGTTTTTACTTTACTTTAATAGCATTCATATGTTTCAATAATCAAACTTTTCTTTTTATCTGTTTATATATTAAAATTATAAAATATTTACTTGTAAACAATTTATTAAAATTCATTTAACGTTTTTATTTAAAAGAATTAACATAACTTCATTTAATACTGTAAAGCAGCCGTGAAAATATCTTACATTTTTTTTTTGATTACAGGTAAAAGATTTAAAACAACAGCAAATTTACCAATATCACCTTTTATTGTCAGGTCTATACTGCACCTCTAATCAATTTATTAAAGAAAACGCAATTTGAAAGGTGTTTTGAATGAAATGCCATGACAAATTAGATATCTTCTTTACTTGCTTTATTAAAATCATTATGTACTTAATAAGAAAAACTCTTTAAAATCTAAATCACATTATAAAATATGTGAATGGTAGTTTTGAAAATTACCTGAAGAAAAAAAAATGATTACAAAGCAATGTAATAATAAAACGCACCTCTTAATGTTTTTCTCATTTAATGTAAAATATTTTTGTAACAAGCTCCCAAATATGGATCGCATTTGACCCAAAACGTTGACCGAAAAATAAAACAGAAAAAAAAATGTAAAAGAACAGATTTAATTTTATCGTTAAAAAGTAATCTTAACTTCTAATTAAATAGTCACTTATGAAGAAAGTTTCTACTTTCTCGCATGTTGGAAAGCAAAGTTGTTTCTTTCCAGAAACATTTGAAATATTGAATGCTTATAATTTGAAAAAATAAAAATTTATTCTATCACAGCTCATAACTTGCTATGAAATTGTGTAAAGTAACAATTTCGGTACAATTGTTTTATTAAAATAAAGAATTTTTATTTTAAAAAAATATTAACATTTCTTAACAATTTTTAGGCTTTTCACAAATTAAATTTGATTGGCGAAATTTGTTATAGGAGAACCAATTTTAAGTTTAGCTTAAATTATTTTTAAATGACGAAAAAACAAAAGATGTTTACATTTTGCAAAAATTTACTGATTTTTTTCTTTTTAGTGTCATGTATTCATGGGGATTCAGAAGTACATTAGAGTTTCCTAAAGCTTCAGTATTGGAAACTGCAGCTAAGGTTGAAACAATAATAAAATTTTTATATTTAGTCTTAGCTATTATATGTTCTAATTTTTTCAGATGCTTGGAAAGCCAGTGATATACTTTGTTCGCCAGTATCAAGAAGCTTACAATGAATTGAGCCAGCATATAGAATTTACTCCGACTAATTGATTTATTCTAATATTACTTTATTTAAGTTACTTACAATAATTTTATGTTCATAAAATTGCAACTTATTTAAATAGTAAAAAATAAAAACCATAATTATTTCGTTATTGCTATATATTTGATTTATGGTATGAAAAATGGAGCACGTTACTAATTAAGTGGCAGTAAGGTAAATAAGGGATATTTTTTTGTCTTACCTATAGTCTATTGATTTTTAATATTTCAGAATTTAAAGAAAAGTAAAAGGAATATTTCTGAACATAAATATATAAGGGGAATCATATCAAAAAATCTAATAATTTTTTGTAAATTTATTTGGCTACACAACTCTAATGTAACATCCTCGGTTGAAGGTGTACATTAGATTGTTTCTCTTAATATTTCAAGCAAGCAAATAAATAAATAGCAGTAAATTACTAATACTATTCCAAGATTTCTTTAAACAAATTAATAAAACTTACCGTTAATTACTGGTATACTTTTTTTTGAGCCTATCCAAACTCATCTTTGAACATAAATATATTTTGTAAATTACTGCTAACAATTTCCAAACAATTATCAATTTTTTTTACTCTTGCAATTAACTTCTTGTAGATTGGGTCTTATTAAAGAAATTAAATATTAAACAATAAAATCACAAAGTTTAAAGTGATTTAAATTAGTGGTATATAAGTGGTAAAAAAAACTTTATTTTATTTACTTACTTTCTTACTTAACATGTATACTTAATTCTTATGCCATTGCTGTAAATTATTGGTTAATCATAAATTAATTGTTTCTTGAAGAATTTTATTAGAATCTGAGATTTATACAATTTTATATTTAATTCAAATTCTACTGCTTATTCGACTTCTGGTAATTAACCATTTTAAAAATTGTGATTATTTTTTGCAATCAAAATTTTAGGAATGCTTGTGAATTGGAAAGTTGTTATCATTAAATTTATTTTCGGTAATAGTTAAATATTAATGCTGTACATATTTCATTTTAAAAATAACTCACTATTCGTTTTTTTTCAATTTTAAAAACAAATTTGTAGTAATCTATTTTATGCTGATTTTAGAGATCTTCTATTTAGCGTCTATGAAATCACTTAATTATCTTTGTTTTGTTATTATTTTTCCATTATTCTTAATTTATGAATTAAAATAAATTACAAACATCAAAGTCAGCGTCTTTAATTTTGTTTTTTGTTTTTATAATGAATTTATATTGAATTGTTTAGATCTCACCAAGGATTTTGAAACGGTTGAATTGATTTGATGATATTTTAAAAGAAAGCCCTTTCTTTTCTTGACTACGTTAAGATACTCTCACATTCCATGCACTGCTCTTTTTGGTTTCTACCAATTGTTCATTTGAAGATCACTAAGTTGAATGAGGTCGATTGAAAAGAATATTAGAGCAAGTAGTCAACAGGAAAGATTATCGCTTTTACCTGAGCCAAGTCTCTCTTGTGTCATGTCGTAAGAAAGCAGAAAATGGACTTGGGCAGACTTCTAGTTCTTCATTTTCCCTGATCGAAGATTACTGATCAGTTCGTGCTCAGCAGTTAAACAGTGAAGTTGCAGTGCATATTGTCGTCCGTGATCCGTTGAGTTATGTACATATGTAAAAATACAGTGCACAAGTTATGACCTAAAGTGATTATGTTTACAATAATAAATAAGCATCCATAAATATCAATCGGGCAAGTGATCATAACTTGACTTTGGTGTTTGTTTAAAAATTTGGAACATTGAATAAAGTGTAAGTAAGTAATCACTAACTAAATTGTCTTCCAAGAAACTTCTACCTTCTTAACAGAATTTAATACTTCCTGGCAGGCAGTCATTCCTTTTCCTATTAAATAAGGTGCTTGACTTAACTTGAATAATATTAGCTTCTATATGTTTACTGCTTTATATATTGAATGCACATATTTAAGACTACTTGCAACAGTCGCGAAATAAAAATAACCGCAATTCATATGTGCTCAAGACGATCTGTAATGATGTCAACAGTCCGTAATAAGACAGCAATTATGCGTTAGCCTCAACTATCAAGAAACATACTATCCAGAAGCCAAAAAGGTGACCATTTGGAGCGAATATCTAATATCAAAAAAGGCCAGTAAAACTAACCGACTGGCTGTTATAAAAATTTATTGTGCCTTTACTCGGCTTCCTTTTTCTCGATGAAACGCCTATTCATTTTATAAATTTCTTTTTGTACTTCCAAGTCGACTTTTGTTTTTTCTTTCTGGAGAATTAAAGACGACAACCGGTCTCGCATGTGCATTTTTTAGAGTTACCAGATTTCCTACAAACTTGAAAATTTGCAAACCTGGTGAATTATGCTTTTAGATTTTAAAAGGTTTCTTTGCACGTTAAAGAACTTCTTTTGTTTTCTTATTTTGTACTTGGGTTATTTCGTATGCATTCTCATCTTTGATTCTATTTGCTAGCGAGTGTTTTGCAAAATTTTCTTTAATACAACTGCACTTAATAAAAAGTTTTATTTCTTATATGATCAATAACAGAAATTTTTTAATATAAATAAAACTAGCATCATTTAATAAACAAGAATTAAATGATGTTAAATTCCTAATTCCTCATCCCCTTTTCACTTTTTGCATAAATGCCTTGTCAGCCTACGAAAAGATGCAAAGTCCTTAATCCTTTGTATACTTAAATATACTAAGCTCCTTAAACTGGTAGACTCGAATATATAATATTTAAAAAAAAAAAAGACACTATGGAACCAATATAATCTATACAAATTCGATTTGACTAGTATAGTACTTGAATGTAGCTAGCTATGTAAATCTTAGTATCTTTAATCATCAAGAATATGAATATCGAGTGATATTTTTTTCAATTTTCTACAAATTAAATTCTAAGGTTTGTTACACGCTATTTAGTTGCAGCTTTTTAATTCCTGTTTTATTTTAAATATTCGTTTGCTATTATTTTATTAATTATGAATTGAATGCAGCACAGTAAGATCAGAAATGTCTGTATACTTTTGATAGTAATAACATCTTTAATTTGTATCTTTAGACCACTTTTATTTTTTTATTTTATCAAGATAGGGTGATCCAACTATCCAAAATAAACAGCCAGAATTGTTTTTTATTGACTTATTTTCAGTTAGAAGTTTAATAGTTGAAAATATATCCGCTCTTTTTTCGAATGGTTTTCTAAATATGAACTTTGTGAGAAAAAAAATTTTCTCATATATCTTACCAACAATACGCAAGTTCTTAAATGCGTTACATACCCGCTATATTGCGTATGCTTTACTATAGTTTCGGTGGTAACTAACTAGAACATCTAGTTTTACCTGAGTTTATATAATCCATTAAATTTGCATTCTTGTGGATGATATTAGATTCAAAACTCATAATCATTTATACAACGATATGCTCAGAATCTTAGTTGCTCTTATTGCAATGATCCTCTTTTCCTCTTTTATTTTTGTTCAAGCGCCTGTTCAGATTCAATACTTAATATTTTCTTTCATTAGAATTTATGATTCTAGCGAATGTTTTGTTTCTTTGCCAATATTATTCGAAATGCAAAGGAAAAAAAACAATGTTAATATCATTGTGATTGGTTTCTTCTTTACTTTTACTTACTCCTATTAAAAAATTAGACATACTGAGATTTATTTTTCTTATAAAAATAAAAATACTATCAAAACAACAGAATTTATAAATTTACCACATGTACCAATTACATTAGATGGATAATGGATTAGAATTTTTGGAGTTAATCCAACTGAAAATTACAATAAGAGTAAACTAAAAAATATTCATGATAAATCTCATATATCTGAACCTCCTCATATAAGAAATTTTAATATGAAGGATAAGAAAAATTAGAGAAGTTAAAACTACTCCAGACTTTGAGAAAATTAAAACAAAGTTACAATCAAATCTAACACAAAATCGATAGATAATATGCAACAATGAATTTGTTGTTGATTCTTATTAATTCCATGAGCAGGCGTCTGATAAAGAATAAATTGATTATGATAGATAAATTTCTATACATCGTTAGATTACAGAAAGGTACAGAAAGGCTCAGCTTTTCATGTGATGTCTTTAACTTTATTAAAATTCGATGTAGACTTCAAGCATCTAATTTATTTGTATTGGACTATTTTTAAAATTCTGCAATTGTGTTGGAATTTCGTTAGTATAAAAATTAGAAGAGATTTATTTTCGATACGGCCTGTAAATCTACAGTCTTCTTAAATAAAATAAATAATCATTATAAGCTAAATTTTTATATAATGTTTTCTTCTTATATACTTCTTCGCAAGTGCATATATTACTTTATCTCCCCAAAGCATTTTTCAGACATCTAAAATTCAAATGGTTTCTTTTTTAAAAAGCAAAACCTATTAACATAGATACGTGCTTGCTCGTATATGCAATTTCATTTTAAATGTAATGACTTTCTTGATTTATTGAATCGCATTGTATTTTATTTAATCCTTCAGCAAACAGATATGAAGCAGTAAGAATTTATAATTTCCAAAGGTATCGTTTTAAAAAGGAATACAATGAAGAAGGGCTGTATTCAAATTTACAACTGTCTTTGATTTTTTTTCCTTTTAAATAAATTCTGGGCCTAAAAATTTTGTTTTCTTAACATTTTTGTTCTCACAATGTTTAAGTGACAATAAGCAAGTAGTAAAACAAAAATAAAAAGACACTAAAAAAATAAAAACAAAAACAAGGAAAACCAAAATTATGCTGTAATAGGGCAAAAAATATTTCAGTCCATTGGTCACGCAGCAAAAAAATTGTGATAAGGCTCATCCTAACATCGAAGATTTTACGACTTCTTTACTGAAGTGGCAACGTGAGTGTAATCCCATGCCATTAATTATGGTCTACAAGGGCTTATTGAGTTGTTTCTTACTGGAAATGTAAATAACCAGTTTTTTTTTTGTGAATGCCAGATTTTGATGATGCTCGTTCCTCCTGGCTTTTGTTCTTCAAGCTACGTTAGCATAATTTATTGACAGCAGGTTGCTTAGGTACAGGTGCGCCAGGTAAACGTGTAGAAAGATAATGGAGCATCACCTTGATTTACTTATTTGTGGCTGACGTTTAGGGGTCTTTAAGATGTTTACTGATCAATAAAAAAATTTTTTTTCATGGTAAGAAATATAGGTATATGATCCGAGTATTATAAAACAAATAGACAAACAATAACAATGCGATTTTATAATTGAGGATGAAGATGTAGCCGTTATGGCTGGAATATTTCAGTAAAGCAACAACATTTATTATGACTGCAATCTGCAATCGTTCGGACTAGTGATGCTAAAAGGCATTCACTGCACTGTACTGGCATTTGCAGAGATAAGTCAATTTTAATACTGCAATTAGATTGCATATATAAATTTGTTGGAAATTGCAAGATCAACATTTTTTACAGATATTTCAATATACTCGGACTTAAAACGTCCATCCATATATGCACATGTATTGTAGATTCAAAGAAGAACAAGGTGGAAAAAACTTTTGAAACTCGATACTAAAAATAAAGAGGACATTTTTCATTCAATTTTAATCTACAATAATTTACTATTCTTCGTTTTTTAGAATGCTCTTTATACTGTCATTTTTGTTATAAGGGGCCAGGAAGATCTTTCGTCTTACAATTAAAAATGGTAGTTTTTCTTTAATCCCACACTAAAGGTAGCTCTGCTTTATTATCATTTGATTTGGGTTTAAGAGTTCAAAATGGAATAATCCTTTCAAATCTAACTATATAGACAACAAGGCTTTATATGGGTAAAGATTTTCTTTAGTCTGGTGCCGATATTTCTCCTTTGCATACTCACTGCCTTCGATACTTTACATTTTGATAGAAAACTCATTAATTTCGCATTATCAGTTTCTGTTCGATACAAAAAAAGATAATTTCTGAGGCACGACTGAAAAAAAGAATTCAATTCACTCTCAATAGAATTTTAGAAAAAACTGATCTAGTTATGGTGAAGAGTAGTTGTACTCCACATTTTTTACATTGAGCACAAAATCACATTTAACATTTTAATATTTTAAAATTTAAAAATTTCATATTATGTTAAAGATAATAACGAATATTGAATTTGGTGTTCTTGATCCTTTTCGGGGTTATTGTGTAAATTAATGTAAATTATATTTTAAACCATTTTGAAAGGAAACAATTATTTACATAAAAAGAAGATATTTAAGAACAATAGTTCTATGTTCATACTTCTAATATTTCATCACAATAACTCTTACTGAAAAATAAATTTGGTTAATTAGGATTATCGATGAGACTGAACGAAGCACAATATGTTGGGCGAGCACGTACTTCCATTGAAACGTGCTGATTACAATATTTATACGAGCTGTAAACAGAATGTGAAAAATGCTACACATCTCCTCTGCTCTTGCCCACCGCTTCCAAAATATAGAGTTTCTTCTCTAGGTAGACACTTCATTGAGATAGGTCAAATGATATTCCTCAGACTGCAGGCGGTGATACGATTTTTGGTTGGTCATCGGTTGGTCTGACCATGGGTCTTGTTGTTAGGCAGCCAGATGTTGATGTACAATGAGGTACAGCAAGGAATGCTGTTCCTTCTGTAGTAATTAACTACTTAACGATGCCTTGGTTTAGACTGTATATAAGTAATTTTACTGTCTGTTAGTAGTTNGGTTGGTCATCGGTTGGTCTGACCATGGCTCTTGTTGTTAGGCAGCCAGATGATGATGTACAATGAGGTACAGCAAGGAATGCTGTTCCTTCTGTACTAATTAACTACTTAACGATGCCTTGGTTTAGACTGTATATAAGTAATTTTACTGTCTGTTAGTAGTTGATTTGATGTACCCAATTGATTTGAAATCATTTATTTAGGTCTTCAATACAAATATTGAATAATTAACTCGAATTTTTTCCTCTATAAATGAAAACTTTTATAAATAATTCATAGAAATTGAAAAAAACTTATCACAAAAATATTCTAAAGAAATAGCACAAATTACAAATTCGTGTACTTGAACTACTTATCAACACAATATTTTTACTTATCCGTACTAAAAAAAAATGTTTTCCGTACTTTCTAAGCTACACAATAAATACTGAATAGCTATTTTACTATCAGCTAAATTCTTTCTTAGTTTACCTCTTTTATACATCCTTTTTGAAAAATTTTCTCTAATATTTTGTTTTTTTCCTTAGCTAAGACTTCGTGAAATAAAATAAAAATTAATAACTAAACTCGTGTTACGTAAACTGTAGGCGAAAAAAAATGAGAATTATTTCAAAAAGTCTTATATTTTGAGATTCCCACAGTGCAAATATCTAGTGCATTTTCATATTTAGATAATTTTAACATAAACAGCATGCTAAGCATAAGTGGGATCCGCAAATCTGGTTTCAATTAAAAGTTCACTTTATTTGGGTGCAAGTCATAAATCCATTTTACTATTTACTTAGCTATTTTCATCTTTGTTTACAGGAATTGCGAATATGTTCGCAAAAATGAGATATTAAGAAAATTGCAAATTTCAATTTTAATTCTGTTCCATTTTTAGGTTTAATGACATTTTTATAGTTTTAAGCTGACTGTTTTTATAATTTTAACTCTACTAGCAATGTTAAAAATCTCCATAAAAATTTTTGTTAAAAAGAAAATTTTATTCGTATTAAAAATAGATTATTGCTATTAAGGTATGTAAGCAAATGGTATGAAAACATTTATAGAAGACAAAAAATATAAAATAATATTAAAATTATCATATAAGAAAAGTGCCCGAATAAGCATTGAGATCATCATTTAAAAAGAAAAAAATAATAAACTCTTTTAGAAACGATATTTTAGGTAATACTTTAAACGTTCTTTACTTGGATATTCATATAAGAGAGGACCCCAACTTGGACCAATAAGCCATTTCAAATAGCAAATTGTAATCAGTAAATTAGTAAGTTTTATAGTAAGAAGTTTACTAAAGAAGTATAACCAGTACTACCTAATCTACTAAAAACATAATAAAAGTGTAAGCACTGATCATCAAATGTGAAAATTATCGTTTTGACCATTTGTAAATAAAAATATTGTAATCTTTTGTCATGATAATACTACTTGCAAGTGACAAAGGAATAGGACTAAAAAATCTTATCGCTTCCTCCATATGCTTCTGATATAGTGTTTTAATACTTTCTTTATAATTTCTACTTGTAGAATAATCAGTAGTTGATGAACCTGATAAGTCTATAAGCACTATGAGCACAATATCTATCGTAATAAGTTCAATAATGTTTTTAATAGAATTTTTATATACGCTTTACTATCAATCATTTTCATAGAAACCATTATTAATAATAATATGAATGTATTGTGTACATTAATAATCAGTGATTTACTTTAGGAAATGACACCGTTTAAAATTATTTACTTCTCTGCATTGTTTATGATGACAGTTTGTGCACGAAGACAAGATCGGGATCGAGGCAAGGATAGATATGAAGATCACGACAATGACTTATCTTTATGGATTAATGAACAACAATTAAAAATGTTGAGTGGTAATTAAGAACTTTTCATAAAAACTTCATGTATTAATAATTTCTTGTAGGATTCTCTATGAAAGTGTATGCAATTATCAATGGAAAGGTGACTACTGATCTTCGTGATCCAAATTTTAATCAATATCTTCCAACAATTCCATCTGAAGTCAATTATGTAAATTTTACATGGAAATCTGGTCCAAAAAAGTATCATTATCATTTTGATAGACTTAAATCTTTAGATGAAAGTATTTTAAAATCACCTACAGTGTCTATAAAAACTAAGGGTAAAATTCCACGTGAAGAGAAAGGTAATGCCTTAGTAGACGTCGTAATTTTCTTGAAATGTCTCTAGCATTTTTAACTATTATATAAAATTTGAAGATTTCAGTATATTTTTACCATGTACTGGAAATAATTCTGGAACGGCTATGTTTAGCATTGGTCTACTAATTCAAAACAGAAAGGGTAAACCTTTGCCAGGCACACCGTTACGTTTAAGATTTAAGAAGGAATGTGCACATAGAGGTGTGTATGATAGACCTTCACTAACAACCCTGCAAGGTAGTGTATGCTTTTTCCTCTATTTTTGTTGAATATAGTTAATTTTCTTCTAAATTGCTTTTTTAATCAAAAACCTGCCACTACTTAATGAGGTAAACACGTACGTATAGTAATTTTTTTCTTATTTCATTATTTATTTTATCCGTAAATGTTTTGTCTATTTACCAGCCTTTTTCCAGAGCTGCATATTATTTTGTATAATAATTTTGTATTTTATTTTTGTGCTTTTTAATTCTTCACTGATTAGAAAGGCAATTTACTATGTTACTGTTGAAATATTGAATTCAATTAATTCATAAGATTTGAATTTTTTATAAAGTATAAGAAAATTTTAATTTCGATAATAGTTATTAATTTTTCAAAATTAAATTGTAATAATAGTTAATATTTCAGCAGTTACTGCTTTTTGAAATTATAAGAATGCCAAAATTTTGCTGCTTTCAAATGCTTTTGAGAATCAAAATATTTGCTTAGTTGGTGCATCAAAATCAGTGTGTTTGCAAATGTATGTTTTTAATAGTGTAATACGCTTTAAAAAGATCAGAATACTTTTAGGTGTTTTTTTTTTATTTTCTTTTATTACATCCAATACTAGTATAAGAGATGTTGCAAAAATGTAGTCGCAAACTATTATCAGAGCCTCAAATAACTTATGGAAGAGACAAACCCTAACAAGTATGGTACCATTCCAAAACATTTAATTTTTCACCTCATAACAGACGTAACATTTGAATTTTGCTTTTTATTCAGATTATTTGTTTCTTTAGAGTTTTTCATCGAGAACAAGTCTGAAAAATCAATATCTATTAACTGCATTGCTTACTATGCTAATAGTAAAATTTTTCTCTTTCATATCTTATTCCACAATATGCACGTGTGTACGTAAGAGTGCAGAATGTTTTGTTTAAAAACAATAACCCCTTATTACTATATTAGATCTATTTACCACAAAAACCATAGATCTATTTACGCTGAAAAATTTTACTTAATCTTACAAGGCTCGTAATTAAGAAAAAGTTTTGGTAGATTTTAAGTCCATCGAATATTTAGTATTTAAATTAATGCACTTCAAAATTCCAATCTATTATTAAGAGTTTAATGGATATACATCTGCATTGCTTTTCATTATTTGAATCCCTAATTTCTATTACATCAATTAATTTGTTAATATAACTACCTTTTGTCATAATTGTTTGTTTATTTACTGCTAACTGCGTTTAATTTTTATCGATACTAACTAAAACTGTTAATATCAAGACAGTGGTATCATTAAAGTTTATAGTTTCTATTGTTATTTCATTGCCAATTCGAGTAGAAAACTCATCCAACACTCAACTTTAAAATGTTATTGATAACTTCTTTAAGTTTTTCATAAAATTCATAATTACAAGGCTTAGTCTACTTCTCGTTTAATGCATATTATTGAAGACCATGTAAAAAGGTGAAAACTAAATTTTCCTCAAAGATAATAGATCTATTGCAAATAGTAAAGAGAAAAAAAAGCTTTTGAAGCAGTATTTATTGTACTCATCACTATTAAGAGTTTTTATTTACTGTATTACTTTTATTTTATACATTTTTCGTAAAGGTCCTGACCCAGAATGTGACAAAAAATGTGGAAATAATGGTTTTTGTAATCATGATAAGATTTGTCAATGCAAAGAAGGCTATATGGGTCAATACTGTCAAACAGCTTTATGTTATCCTCAATGTATGAATGGAGGAAATTGCACAGCACCTGCTGTATGTTCTTGTCCACCTGGCTATCAAGGTCGACATTGCGAAGGCGGTAAGTTTATGTAATTTATTGTATTAATTTTTTTCAATAATTAAAATTAAAATTTTATTATAAGATGTAAGCTATTAAGCTTTTAGAAACTATGGTAAGGAAAATTCGTAAAAAGTTAATTTCTAAAAACAAACACTATATAAAATTTTAAATTTTAAAATGTTACTATTACTTCCTACAAAACAAGCTTATAAAAACTATTAGTTAGTAATGATTATATAAAGTGTATTGAAAAGTTACGTCTGATGGAAAATTGTGCTACTCTGTTATTATCTTATATAGGTTTTCCTTATTCCTTCCTTCATCATCTATTGAAGTTTTGAAAAATGTCTTAAAATGCTGTTAAGGCAGAATTATCTTTGGAATTAGGGATGTAAGGCCTAAATAATTCTACTTTTACAAATAGTTTGATCTAAGTTTTGTACATAGTGCAACTATTTAGAACTCACATTTTTCTGTCTGTTTTCATAATTAGGATTTTTGCAATAATAGAATAAATTCACAAATTAAAAACTACATAATAGATATAAAATTTATAATACAATTTTAAGTCATTCCAATGTAGGTATATCAACTTCAACATTTTATACTGTGTTAGGAAAAATATTGTTTTAAAGTAAACATTATGTTAAGAAAAATTATTTTATTGACAAGAACCAAAATTTATGTTTAAAACTCTCATCATATAACATGTAATTCCAATATCTGAATGTCTGATTCCTAATTTCTTAGAAAAGCTTAAGTTTCAAAGATAAATGTGAGTATATATCCTTATTTTATATTTTTTTTGATATAGCAATTGCTGTTTTGCATCCAAATTTTATTATTTCTGTGAGTGCCTTATAAAATGGAGCTTGTTCGGCTCCATGATTTATACCAGTGTCATGATGTTCCTGTTCTTCATCTCGAAATGTGGTAATTATTTCCAGAAGTTCCTTAAAAGTTTAAAATCTAAAACACCTAACTAGACTATTTGATTTCATATACCTTATCCGGATGTTGAATTTCCATTAACTGTCTTAATTGATCATTATAATGTTCTACAATTACAGTTTCTACAGCTACTGTACAAGCCATGGCAGCTTTTTCT
>JXPE01042168.1:0-20217 GCA_001015215.1 Holcocephala fusca
AAACAATCTTCAGTATACGAGTATGTGATTACCACAATTCTTTGCTGTTTTTCTTCATTTCAATATAATGCCAAACCCTCGTTAGATAAAGATTACCTTATCACTTTTATTTTGATATTGGATCAAAAAATAGCAAGCAATATAGCAAGTTTCACGTACAACTTTTTTCTGAACCAACAATTTCCATATAAAAATTGCTTCTTGTTCTAAGCCCATTTCAAAAAGAATTCTCCACAAAAGTCTTTTTGAAGTTTAAGAATTGCGATATCACCATCTCTGTTGTCAATGTGGCAAGGTTTCTGCTCTTCAAACGGAAAGATATTCCAATATTCATAACTGGAGATGCCTAGAAATCTCTAAAAGTAGGTAAATAATTTCCTCTGCCTTTTGAAGATAAATCTAAACAAGGATAAGAAAAGAATTATTGACATATGCTACAGTTGGTCATACAATAATATAAAAGTTTTCGAGAGCATTATTCAAAAGTGGAATAAATTTTCAAAATTACTAATTTTTATAAACGACCATTAGAAACTTATTAGCCATATATATGCAGGTAACCCCCGAAGAACACGAGTTTCGTAGAACACGGATATTTTCCTCCGAGTTACACGATTTCAAACTACACGACTTTAAAGTAATTCTTTTGAAAAAGAGTTAAAATTAATTAAAATTAATCCGCTCGTTGAACAACTTATATAAACAGCAGCTACCGGTTTATTGCCGAGTCAACAAAAGAGCTTCAATCATTTCATTTATGTTGGCAAATTGGTTTCGTAATTGTTTTGTGCTTGAAAGATGTTTAAAAAAGAAAAATTTGAGTTTCAAAATATTACATCTGTTACTAGACAATATCCCTAGACATCCGAGGATTTAGAGCACCCAAATGTAAAGATAATGTTCCTACCAACTGCAAATACTATATCACTAATTCAGCCACTGTCGGGCTGGTAGCTCATTGGACTATCCGCACAGAAGGTCGTGTGTTCGATTCCCGCTTAGGAGTGACACAAAGTCCTGCACTGATAGCCTAGGTATTAAAGACTCGAAGGGATCTCTTCCAAAAAAAAAAATTCAGCCACTGGATGAAAGTGTAATATTAACATTTGAGGCAGAATATTTCTTAGAAGTGTTTCCAATATGAATTCAAAAAATTAAAGTTTTAGTTTCATTTATTTTCAAACTTTAAATGGAATCCCGTATATTGTAGTCTCCAACAACACGGTTTCAGACAACACGAAACCAATTAGTAGTGTTATTAGGGAGTTACCTGTATTTGCAAGATCGAAGAAAAGAAGAACATCATATCCGCTCTCATATAGTGTCCATCTGAGTTCTCAAGTGCAAATTTCTAGTACTGGGTTTAATCTTCCAGCCCATTTGAACTTATTGCGCAGCATGCGGTCAAAGCCTATTTTCATGTATGCAAGTAACTTACAAATTGCTGTTGCCTGTTTTTCTATTTCGTTTTGGGCATAATTGCAGGAATTTGTTTAATATTTTTCTGTACTTAAGACGCAGGGCACACGATCTGCTCTTGACAAGCACGCATGCGCTCTCCTTTGCCCACTATATGAAGGATATTTAATTAGATCACTCAGGTGTCGAAAAAACATAAAAGAACGTACGAACAGGTAAAGCAAAGCAACAGGAAAACCGTGCAGACGACTTTCATTGAACAATAAAATCTGAAAACAAGGAATGAGATCGAAAACGCAGAGCAAGATAAGTAAACGTAACCAGTTAGAGGGAGAATGAGTAAAAAGGACAGTGACAAAGGCAAACCAAAGGCGGTAGAAATAAAAGAAAACGCCCGATAAATGAGAAATGCCACCATTTTAAAAAAAAAAAGAAAACTTTAGATTGTCATTGCTTGCAAAATTGTAGACCTGGCTCGCAAAACGTTTACATGTCAGCCGTCTCAAATGTTCTCATTAGAAAACACTCAACATGGGAGACGTTCAAAACTGGAGCACAAAACAACCGAGAGAGGATCGGAACAGAAAGAGAAAGAAAAAGATAATTCAACAAAAACAGAGAACAAAAATGTTGGAGAGATTTAAGAAAAAAGTCTCCAGGTCTAGGTTTCAGTTGGATGATCAGCGAGCGCCAAATCAAGTTGAGGTTAGTCAATCGGAAGTACTGGGTAATTTTAGGTTGGTAAAATTGATTTTATTCTCGTTTCCGTTTTGAGTGTGAAGTTTGCCGCGAATCTTAATTTTTTCTACCCTAGCTTTTAACGAGTTAAATTAACAACAATTTTGTATAATTGTGGAATCTCTGCTTTTTCGTGAGTATTTTACGATCTTTAAATTAATTGAGTGTTTGTGTGAATAAAGCAAAATTCCGTACGAAGTTTTAGTGTCATAATTCTCTGTTTTTTAACAGAACCGCCGTTTATTCATGGCGAGTGACGATAATGTGAAAAAGCTGATAACTGCATTAAAAGTTTCCCAATTGTGTAAACATTGTTCGATTGAAATCAGTCAAATGACTGATAAATGAAATAAAATGCTTATTTCGTTGTCATTGCCGCATCGATACAAAAGGACCATTCAAGCAATGACACTCGCTGTTGCAGTTATTTATATGACTCTGGTTTTCTATCAGAACACATATGGATACCCAAACATTGAGGTAAGGATAGTCAAGGAATCGAGTTATTTAGATTCCATTTTTATTCAGAAAGATACTAAGAATATTATCAATAAAAATACCTTCAAATATTTTCATGAATACTGGATGGAAAAGCTCTTAGGATATAAATTCGAGCTTTTAAAGTAGTTTTTGTAAATCTTTTTTGGAGTTTTGCTTAAGTAAAATGATAAAAAAGATAGCAAGCAAGTGTGATGTAGTCTTCTGAACCAAAGTTAAAGCCATTAAATTTGAGAGTAATCAAGGTTTCAAACTGGGATCAATTTTGCGAATTGGATTTTTAAATTTCTAGTACTAAACAATAGAAAATTTATTTAAAGGTCGCCCTTCCTTCTGTATGGAGTTTATTTCCTATTTGGAATTAAAATTAATGACAGAATAATAGAACATAAACATCTATTGTCAATTCTGCATTATTTTTTTTGTTACCCAGATAAATTTTTTAGAAACTCTGAGTTTAGGAAACTGATATAATTTTATTCTGCTCTCTGGCATTAATCGAATTGTTGCCCATTCAAGTGCTTGTTGCAAAAGAATGTTTTTTTCGCTAAGGCATAAATTCCAATAGTAGACTTCCCAAAGTAAATGATCTAAAGTAGTGCAAGAACGTACTTTTAAAACCGAGGTAGCTTGACGATGCAGCAAAAATTTTGTGAATAAATAATGATTGATATCAAGACGTACACGTATAGTCTAGTCGATAAAACTATTGAGATCAAGCTAGATTTATAAAGGTAGGCATTCGCAATCCAATAAAAACTGAAGAATCTCATTTATAAGAAATTTTCTTTCTCATAGAAAGCTTTAAAAAGAGTGTATCATTGCCTTTTTATCTTTTTGAAATGAAAGCTAATGAAGTGAAATTAACCTCCACTTCTATAGCAAGTGGTAAGATTCAATCACCAATTATTTTCTTTAATACTACCGTAGGTGATGCAATTTACTAATTTGAGGAAAAGAATTAATTTAGCTTTGAAATGAAATGAAATGAAATGGGATGATGGGTTGCTGATCAGTGTTAAAGTTGAGGGCTTTTTTGTTTTTGGTAAACTATTTCTACATTTTGTATAGAGAAGAAGACTATGAATTATCTTTTTGAAGATTTTTTTCTGTAAAGTTAATCCAATTGGAAACGCCAGACTTCAACATTCATTCAAATATAATGGAAATTCTTTCAACCGTAATTTCAGTTGAAATCTTTGAGATTTTAATAATTTTCATTATAACACTTTTTATTTTGAATTCTTTGGTGAGGTAAATATTACAATCTCGTCAACTTACAATTCAACAAAGTCCTCAAATGTAATGAAATAATTAATGTAAAAAGAAGAAATCCTTGATATTGAAAAAAATCCTAACTAAAAATTTTAAAAGACCACACATTAACACATTTACGTTGTTCATGTAATTCCTTTTCATTTTAACCACAATTTCATGATTTGCTGTATATTGAAGTCATGTGTAGACCTCAAATAAGTTTTGATTTTCTACAGATCGAAGTTTTAGTCGGTGCAAGCTCCAAATTTTGTTTTCTTTTCGCTTTTTATGCTGAAATATTTTATGCACAAATGCGCTAACTAACTATCTTAAAATATTATATAGAATACATTATAGTCTTAAATTCTACATGTAAGTGATATGGAAGCTCATATAATATTCTCACATATAAGTTTCCTTGGCCCACCAAAGATCTGCTATGTTACCCCTCAGTCATGGCATTTTAATATAGAAAAAATCTCTTTAAGTAGTTCTATGGGTAACAATAGATCAGTTCTTAACAACAAAAACAAGTGACAAAATTCAAAACCCAAAATTGGAATGATAATGTGTCAATTTTCTCATTTTATGGAAAGTCATTAACACTCAAATTAAAAAAATACACAATTCATTATATATGTCTTTTTTTTTAAGGACCAAATAAGGTGTTTAGTATCAATTAAGTAGAAAATAATCTTCCATTAGTAGCCAGAACTTCATGAATTCATGTATTCGCTGTGGATAAATCTAATGGACACAACTACACGTCATATGAGTATTATCATAAATCTTGTCTATCTTTTCATTACCATTCTGAACATATTAATTTTTACTTGAGTTTATAATTTAAGTACCTCTGAGAAGAGTGGGACACAGTGAAATCACTTATCATTAATAAATTTCAAACTGCACCTCCTTAGAGGCACGAGAGAGAGTATCTTAAAATTAAATACAGTGACTAAAAATATTTAACTTATTTGTAGTACAATTCTATGACAGCCAAAATAAGTTTATATCCTTTCTGATAGTGTTGAATTTTTAACGTGCTTATGAGCAATTTTGTTATCCGTTTCGAGATGTTTCAGCATAGCTACGTCGCAAAGGTATTTCACCAATGAGTTATCTCACATTCGAGGTTGCTATACGATTTATCTTATAGCATTTTTTACATTCTTCAAGTAGCAAGATTGTAGCATATGTGGCTACCGTCATTTACAACGCCTGGAGTGACGATGACCATTGTTTCCATGCTCACTGACCAGGTATTAGTCCTTGTTTTATCTTTTTACATATATTCGCAGCCTTGCCTTTAAAGCACTTAATAAAAAACTGTTTCCTTTTGTGTTTAATCTTTTTTGCCGTAGATAAATATTTTTAGATAGATAAATCGTAATCTGCAACTGCGTAATTAGATCGCCTCATTTAAAGTGTGAGTGATATTTTGTTGCATGAATTATTAAATTAAAAAAGTTGAAATCATTACCAAGCTCTACGCTTTTGACGAACAGTTGATTTTAATCCAATAATAAAATAGTAGCCCTCTGAAAAGTATTTAACATTATTTTATTACGAGTCTTAAAAAGCAAGTGTTCAAATATAATGGATGACTAAATTTTCTCAATATTTACTTTATTGAATTGAAAAATTCAATGCCAATTGATCAGTAAACTTCCGCTGAACAAGGGTTATCGTTTTACAAAAAACGATAACGAGGAGTGGTTGACCCACCCAACTAGTTCAGAGTAATCAATTTATCAAATGCGGATCAAATTTTGCAATCTAAGCTCCACAATGGATCAGCGAATTTATACCAATTTTAATGGTTCGCAAAAAACTTCAATGCAATGCTCTCATAGATGCTGAATTGAATAAATAAACAAAAGTGGATTGCAGCGCTTATTTTACCTGTTTGCATTCGTATAAGTTTTTGGTAGTAAGCACAATACCATCATTTTTTCAATGATATCCAGACGACGGGTGTAGTAGATCCGATTGTTTGTATGAAAGCTTTTTTATTTTGCTTAAGCATTCTAAATTAATCGACAATATAAAAGAAAAACAAATAATCAGAAACTTGGTGTTGCAGTGGAAATTTTTGTTTGGTCTGCTAAGAATTACTAAGAAATACAGGTGATTGTATGCTTCGGGAGCATCATTGACAAGATTCATCGTTTGCATGATTTCTTTACTGATTTCTTGTCTCAATATACTTCTGTGAATGCACAGTCTTATTTAAAAGATTTCGATGCACGCGACTTTCACATTAAATATGTGTAGATCTAATTTTAATCAAAAGTAGCTATCAAAATATTAAAAAACAAAATTACTTACGTGCATCAGAGATCCCTGCCAATTCTTTTTTAGACATATCCTGAGGCGCGCACTTATGTGATTTGAACCATCTCTTCTTATATTATTTAGAAAATAGTTAGCCCTCGCATAGTTGCCTTTTGTCTGAAGGGGTTATTGTAAAAATCATAAATGACCCAATTGCTGGCAGCGACAAGTTAAACATCGCATTCAACTTATTGCGCAACGTTTGATGTTGAAAAAATTAACATTTCATGCGGGTTTAACATGTAAGCATATGAAGCATATGAAGGTTTTAAATTATACTTGCATACTCCTACTGTGCTGAAAGTTGATTACGACCATAAGGTAGATGTTAGGAAAAAAAACTGAAAACCTTAAAAAAAGTAAGTCTCTCCGAATAAAAAGACTTCCATAAACGCAATAAAAACCCATTCAAATTTTTTAATGGAAGAAAAAAACTTAGTATTGATAATGCTTGTTATATTTCGTGGCTAAAATGAGCTTGGGATTGATTCATGGTTAAAAAGATTTTGCAAAATACTTAAATTCATTTAGCAGAATTGTCAATTTCACGGTTCATAACATGAAATTTTGCAACGAGAAGCATTTTATTGAAGAAAAAAATATCATGAATAATTTTGCTTTATTATCTGGTATTGATCTTCTACTACTGAAACTACCTTGAAATTTCATTGCTAATTTTATTTTTTTAACTATTTATTAAATTACCACTGCGCGCACTTATGTTAAGCTTTTGAAAGCAATTTCTCTCAATAACATCAGACATTCCTACCACCGTTTCATTTGTTTAAGTGAACTTTTAATTTCGAAGCACACTGCCGAGAAGAGCTACCTTTTCAAGAATCTTCTCTGAATATAAAACAATGCAGAGGTACAACGTTCTTGTAATTCATTTAGGTAGCTCTAATACTTTACTCCTTTCGATGGATTTTGCTGTTTGTTCACAATTTTTAAAAAAGTTTATATTAATTGTTTCCAATGGCATCTTATTTTCAATCTTCACCATTGTTTTGGAAGAATAAAGATTACACCCTCATCTAAGATGTTGTACTTTTCACTAATAGTAAAAACTCCTACTAAAAAGAGCATAAAATTAATTTTTGTTTCAGCTTTACCTTTTCTTTAGCGCTAGGATAGCGCTATATTCAGAATTTCAGCAAAATATGAAATTTCTTATTTTATTATTTTTGGAGTTCGGCTTTTAGTAGATGTTGCTGAATCGATTGGTTCGCAATTGCTAATACTTTTTTGGACTGGAGGTATTACTTCATTCTAAAATCAAATGCACCTTACATTGTTGATTTGTTCTCTTTACAGCTGTTGTATTATTTTAAAAAATTGAATTCAAGTAAAATTTTGTAGAATTGATTAAGAAGTTATTCGGTAGTTTTAAATCACCAGAAAACATAATTTGAGTGAAAAATCTCCAATGATAATCAATAGGACGCGACAAATAAAACAAACAGGACGAAACCTGCTATCTGCTTTTTAATAATACTCTGGTGTTTTTCTTCTCCTCTTTTATAGAAGAGTGAAAAACATTTTTACTTTATTAAAAATCCAGTCATTTATGATTTAAAAATAATCTCTGAATCTTTTATCTGCAGGGAATTTTTTATTGGAAAGTAAAAAACAAAAAATCTGATAAATTTACTGTCTTCCTTTGATTGTGCTACTCGAAGATGGTTTTTTTCGTATCTTCATGTGTACAATTACCTTTTCATGTTTCATACCTGCAACTACTTGGTTTGTGCAAAGCACGCGGCTAGCATTTAAATGTTGTAAAGCTGGTTGCAAGCCTGCTTCAAGAACATGTGGTAAAATAAGTCTGAATGTGTCCGGACACAATGGAGTTACCTGAAGCTAATATAAAACGCGCGCCCACATTTCATCTTTGATTTTCGTTTGTTTTCTCAAAAACAGACCGACAGGTAAAACTTAAAGTGTAGAAACTATCGTAAATGTGTTGGTGCATGAAGTTCTGGATGCTCCCGTTGTTGTTGGGCCGCCTACAAACTTGTCAGCAAGTTAAATTTGTCCTAAACACACAATCCCGAATTTGTTTAATTTTCGATAAAAACCTAGGCAAACATTTAACGTTTCATGCCTAATGTCGTAAATGCGGCAAATTTTAAAGCTTTTTCGATATTTGAGAATTGATTAGCACTTATCTTTGATTGCAATTTGAGCTACAAATCCAATGTGCTAAGTGCTATAATATATTCATGCACGAAAATCCGATTCTCTTAAAACCCGGCAATTCTTAAATACAAAAACGACAAATATTTTATGAACAGCTCTTCCAAGATTAATTTCAAGTATGGAATTTCCTGATTATTTCATAATCCTTAGCTATTTTTAAATTTGATTTATTTATTTTAGTTTGTGGCTAGTTTGTAGTCTCTTTAAAAAATGAGAATAAGTTTCAAGAACCACTACACAATTTTGATACTTTTAAAATTTCTCTACATTCTTTCCATTGCTTTCAAGGTAAAAATTTATTTTGAAATTTCTTTTTTATTTTGCATTCTAGGCTGCAATATATTTTCTGTCTAAATAAGCTTAATAAGTTGAACCCTTTTGCTAGTGCACAGAGAAAATTTTCATTGCCTGTTTTATATTTGGAAAGTTTCTTCTGTGAAAATTTAGCTTTTTGCTTCATATTTCGCATTAAGTTTTCTGCTTTAACTGCTTGTCCAATTCCATAAAATAAACATAAAATCTTTAATACTGCAACTATTTAAAATTAAGATTTCCAAAAACCCAAAAACAATTATTACACATTTCAATAACGTGATGAATTGTGTGCATAATCCTGGTAAAGAGCTAGTTATCGATGAGTCTTTAGTATTGTGGCGTGGCCGTCTTTCCTTTCAGCGATATATCAAAAACAAAAAAACAAATTCGGAATAAAATTTTATGAACTATGCGAATCACAAGGTACGCTCCTGCGGGTATAGATTTATTGTGGAAAATCGAAACTTCCGTCAAAAGACCAGAACCACAGTACTTCGGTTGTGGACGGTTTTCTAGACATTGGCCATGTATTGTGTATGGAAAATTTCTACAACTCCGTATCGCTGGCAAAACAATTAAGATTGCGCTCAACATATGTTTGTGGAGCTTTACGACTCAATCGTAAAGGTAATCCGAAACAATTGGTCCAGAATTGGTCTGTGTGGCAAGCACAGTTGAAAGCGATCTGAATCCGTCGTTATTTGTAAGTGAAGGGATAAGGGAGACGTATTGACCAATTCAAATATGTATAAAGTTGAAATGGTAAAAGTTGTTAACCGAAATAGACAAGTAAGTACTAAGGGATTTCAATTATGTCTAACCTATTTTAAGCCAGTATGTCTATTTAAATCTTCAAGGAGCTCAATAGGACCAAATTTATTCTATGCTGATATTTGGAAAAGCTCAATATTAGTTCTTAAAGAGAAGGCCTTAGAACAGCAAAATATTCAAAAGGTAGTATTGAGCAGGTAAAATTATTCACGTTTCTTAAATAACATTTAGGTGAAGTTAATTTTTAATATCATTTACAATATTTAGAGTGCTATCAAAAACTTTACATATATCTTATGGTCAAGAAAGAATGGGAATTTGAATAAAAAACCCCAAATTCAAAATACTTCCCTCCTGCGGCAATATGGTACATACATGCAAGCGCTTGATCCGATTTTCCATACAGTTTTTATAGGCCTTCAAAAGGTATGGATTTCAGCTCATGCAGCGAATTTTCTTTTAAAGCCTCTATGGTCTCAAATATGGAATGAGAAATAGGAAAAAGTCATACGGGGTTATATCTGGAGAATACGGTGCTTGACTGATAATATTAGTTGAATTTTTGGCCAAAGATTCCAAGCCAATCAACGCTGTATGAGACAGCGCATTATCGTGGTGTAAAATCTGTGAATTGCCCTTCCATAAATCTTGTCTTTTCTTGTGAATGGCTTCACGCAAACGACGTGACCTTTATTGACTGTTTAACCTTCCGGAGGGAATTTGTGGTACACTACACCACGAATATCAAAGAAAACCATGATTTTGGACCGACTGTGACAATCTCTTTTCGAAGCACCATTCAAGCGATTGTTGTTGGGTAGGCATAAAAAATTCATAAGCCCAAATCTAGTCACCAATTATGATGCGTTCGGTGAATGTGGGGTCTCTATCTGCGTTTGAAATCATCTCTTTCGCCTCATGAACACGACGTTGTTTTTGAATGAAAATCAGTATTTTTGGCACCAGCCGAGAAGCGACGTGTATTCGGGTGATCTATATGAGATACTCAACAATACAGTAATCTCTCTGATTGGTACAGAACGATTTTGCCCAATTCAATATTTTCATAAGGTATACATCCAACGTTGTTAACTTCGTAATAATCGCCCATCGAAATTCTGTAAGATAAAAGTCTGCAGGAAAACAGGTGGAAATTGGCCTTGTGCTGTTCAAAACTAATTTTAATTAATTTGAAAAAACTGCTATGAGGCGGCATGCATTGAAAATATCAATGTCCCAATGCTTAGTTCTAATTAGCTTAAAGATTTTCGCTTTTATGGTGTCACTAAAATGCTTATGTCGATTTCAATCTGATTTTTGGCACCAGTGTGCATCTACTTTTTATTAATGCTTAAAAAAGATTTTCATTTTGCTTCCGACTAAATCAAATTGGATTTATAAGTCAATCCGAATTTTAAATAGTGCTAAAAACAGAAATTAGATTTACTGCATAAAATTGTAATATAAATAAAACAGCAAAACTCCAAGCCAAATATCTTGAAAAAATCGATGTCGACCAGATAAGTAAAGTAATATAGAAGTAATTTACGTTCAATTAGTCAGATTATGTTTGATTTGAAATACTAATCAAGTACCCTTAAGAGAACTGAAGATTATGTTCCTTATTTTGAAGCTAGTCTGCTTTTTTAATTAAATATTTTATGCTTCTGCATCATAAATTTAACTAACTCTGCATAGATACGCAAAAAAATTTGAAGCCATTGATCTGATTGTAAACTGCTTTTGAATTTTACAGCAAACATAAGCATAAGCTTGCTAGCATAAGCAAATGGACATCAACTAAGCGATATAAGGAAAAGATAAGAAAATTAAATTAGATTTGACTTAAGTCTGCATCTACTCGTAGGCTATGATGTATATCGCGAAC
Source organism: Holcocephala fusca (assembly GCA_001015215.1). Taxonomy (NCBI): domain Eukaryota; kingdom Metazoa; phylum Arthropoda; class Insecta; order Diptera; family Asilidae; genus Holcocephala; species Holcocephala fusca. The sequence goes on from JXPE01042168.1 coordinate 11,423, forward strand.
TTCTTTTTACCCATGATTAATCGAAATTTCTTGTAGTTTACTCATCTATGAAACACATAGACACTTTCAGTAGAATGATATAGAAAAGAAGAAATCGAGATCTTAATTAAACTTCAGATTGTGCCATGCAATAAACAAAGCATCAATCAAACCATGTCCAAATAGGCGGAAGAATTTAACACTACTCTTTGAAACTATTGATATCGATTGTATTATATTTTAAATCGAACTAGAATCACGATGATTTTATTATTCTGAAAAGAAATTAGATAAACTCGTTGAAAAAATTCCAGTCAGTATTTTAATCCGACCACTCAACCAACTCAGGTATCAACGTCATCAAAATACGCGGCTGTAATACAGCAATCTTAGGCAAGTTGTAAGCGTGCCCTGGTGGTGCGGTACAAAAGTCCAGCAGCATGATTACGAGTATCGATTTAGTCGCTTAAATCTTTCATCCAACTCAGCAGGTGCATTCAAGTGTCACGAATATATGAAGATTCAAGCAAAAGAGCTAAAATCAGGTTTAATGCAGACCGTGAATGTTTAACTGACCAAGAAACTGGGCATAGATAGATTTTCACTAGTTTCTCTTCCTGGACTTATTACACGAGTAATTCAAAGAAGGTTAGAGCCTTTGTGGTCTTGGATTATTGAATATAAAGATAAAATGCTCTTATTCGTATTGAAAGACGACCGAGAATTGGACGACAGGGCTAAGATACCAATTGCGGTGCCTTCTTTGGATATCTGCGCTAAGAAAAAATCTGACCTTGCTCGAATACACCTTTACATTTATACTACCATATTACAATTCTTGTTCACCATCCTTACACTGTAATTTGATGAAAATACTGGCCCTGCCGTTGTACATTAAGTTCATTACAATTGCCGGGTGAAAATAACAATTCTAGTGGGTATAAAAGGTTCTCTTGCCAACGATTTTATCTAAGCACTTCACCTGTACTTGGTATTTGTTTCCCGTCATGTATGCTCATTCGACTAGAAACACAATGCCACTCTGACCAGTGTAATTGAAAACGCAATTTTACTGCGGTAGAAATGACCATAATTTTCCCTTTTACTTTATATTGTAAATTTAGGATTTATAAATGAACTTCCTTTTATAATAAGATGATGGTTTGATCAGACACCACTGTTATTGAGCAAGCACATAATAACTTTGTTAAGAAGCTGCGAGAAACTCATTACAATCAAAACAAATTTTATATTCACATTCCAATTAAATTTAAAATTTTTGTCACAATGTTAAAGTCCAAAAAAATTGCAATACAGAAAAAATTCGCGTTTTAGGGATCATAAATGGAAAATAAATAGAATCAGGATATCAGAAAGATATCTGAAATAGAAAAAAACGTAAACAATATTGCGTTTTCAAACCCAAAGAATAGCTACGGGGATCGGTAATTAAAGGGATAATCCAAAATTTTTTAAAAAATAGGAGGAATATAATAGCAGCAGAGCATGCAGACGGATAGTACATTTCTGTCAACACTTAATGAAAGGCCTAAGCCACTGTGCAGAATTTATCCTTTAGTATCTTAAATGGGTTACTGTTTTTTTATGTGAATGTTGATTTTTAAATAATTGACATTTGTAAGCACAAAATTATTTCGTTTAAGATTAGATTACGATGAATCCAGCCAATCACTGGTTAAGGATTAAGAAAAGCAGAAAATTCAATTTAATTGAAGCTCTGTATTTTATTTTATTTAAGTTAAGTTGAATGTGCCTAGCTCTGATTTATCTAATGAATTTTTGAATAGAACACATTGTACATTGTCTATTGAAAATTTTCTTAGGATCGTAGAAAACCGGAAAATCTATAGGGAAAGCTGTTAATTATAAAATTGCCATTCATATTTTAGGTAGAATTTATAATTCGAATTATTGCAAAATCATGCAATGACCACGCTTCGATATACGTGAAAACCTTAAAAAACTGAAATCAAAATGGAAAAAAAATCCGATAAAATACACCGCCAGATCAATAAATTTGTCAACGCAATAAATTTTCCTTGACCTTGACAGTAAAATTAAATTAATTAAAGAGCTTTGGGAATAAAATTGACGTAAAATGTTCTACAGAAAATTATTTTAAATCTAACATAAAATTAAAATATGCTTTGAAATAAGAATTTATGGAGCTTTACGAGAATTAAAAGCTCTTGGATTACCTGAGTTTTATGATTTTTGAATTCCTGATTAAGAATTTTTTTTCCTTTTTTTTATATTCAATTTTGGTTCTAAATTAAGTTTCCGTATTTCGATCTCATAAGATCTAAGAACAAAAATATTGGTACTTAAGTAAGTACTTACGTAAATCGTTTGCTTGTTCACAATCTTCCACAAAAACTACAATGTTCGAAAATAGACTTCCGATACGATCGATACTTTTAATGTTCATAAATCATTTTAAAAGAAGATCTTATCTGACAAATTAATAAGAGTACTTATTTCAGTTATCATAAATCATTTAATAATTTCTGTGCAGAGCTTAGTTTCAAATTTTTCGTTCCTTAGATTTTGATTTATTTTAGTTAGCAATGCGTTCGAGTCGAATCTCCAAGTGATTTATTCGCGCATAATTTTAGAGTATGTTGCAATGCTTTAATATTTGAGCGTTAAAATTTATTGAAATTATTGGAAATGTGATGGACTTAATTAAAAGTTCCTTTTTTCTTGACTGATGAACGGTCAAAATTTTGTGAGAATAATGAAATATCAAGGACTTTTTAGTAGATGTTTGAATAACATAGAAAAAACCTTTAATCATTTTTCTCCGGGTGTTGTAGAAGTTTTGTTCAAAGAGAAAGTTGAAACAATTTAGCAATAGATAAATTGAACATCAATTACGAAAAATAATGGAATAAGCTGACAGGGAAATAAACAAATCTTAAAAATATTGAAAACAAAATAACACTAAGGAATGGGTTTAATTCTTGTTAATCTTTAAGTAGTAACAAAATCGATAAAGATTCTGAAACTTCGGTCATTATAAAAATGTCAAAATAATCTTAACGGGTGATAATTCATTGCAGCTATTTAGAAGTACTTAAATGAGTAGTACAATAAATTTAGTGAGACGAATTTGAGCTAGTGCAACAGTGAGCACTTCCCAAGCCAAATGGGAATTGAATATCTTTTAAGTTTATGTGATGGAGTAATCTCTTTTCGTATTTGCTAGCCAAATCACTAATTACTTGCTGTACCCATTTGAAGACTTAACTCGTTATGAAGCTGTTCTTCATGCGAATCTTTAATTTTTCGAAGGAATTTATTTTGAAATCGTTAGATTATGAGTTGATTAGATATTTTAATTCAACCTTAAAGTCATATCATGGCTATATAGGCTTTATTATAGACTGGAACATTAATAGTTTGAATTTTAGGTTCAGTTTGAATATCTTTTCAATCAAAAGAAATTTGAATTTTCCTGCAGCACGACTCTGCCGTAATAGTTTCTCCAGGTTATAGGTATTCCATCAAAAGTTCATCATACTGTGTTACCAGTAAAGAGGAACTCTAAGGGTCTATATTGAAGCATCATCTGCATCTAGCTGCTGCCCTGATCTTTTGCGATTATCTCCTTTGTAGTCGGATCTTTTTCAATTGCTGCCGCAAACTTCGCATTGTCGATTACCTCCTATGGACTCCTTCTGGATTTATTTTGTAAGCCAATTATGAGCATTCCTTTTATCACAAGTGTTTCGTCCAAGAAAGTAGTTTTCTACATATTCTTTTTGACTTTAGTCTGTAGCTTTTGCACTACATCAAAGCCATCTGATCATTGTAGAAAGCGCAAATACAGCTTATAATCTAGCTACCTCCACAGATTCTGGAAGTCAAACTCCAATGATAGGCATCATCCTTTCCCTTACGGTACTAGTACTACTACCTATCTTCCCAGATTCCTCTTTACTTGCACTTGAGCCCAGATTATCTACGCCGGCACACTTTCGGCTTAGCTTAACCAGCTTCCGCACCGACCAGTCACGATTCGCAAATTATTCAAAGACCTACTCCCTTTGTACTTACCTTTTAGTCTTTCATTAGTGAATATGACATATCACTCTCATGTCATCAGCACCTCTGCGGCTAAGCTTCTTATTAATCAACAAGTACATGTGCAAAAAATTTTTGACAAGACTTTCATTTATTTGTGCAACTATCATACCTATTATGCAGTTTTTAGTTGCATACCTGACAAGCAAGGGCTCCATGAACTTATTCTATATAATTAGATATTCTCCTTATCGATGGATACCCAAAAATGCTACATCCACCACTCACTGACTTGCGAGGCGAACTTTTTCCTTAAAAATACGTGTAGCGGCGCCCTTTATTCGTTTGTAATGAACTCGGGTATTCTAAACTACACGTTTTATCGGTGAGCGTGTCAAGGCGTGTTAAGCGTGACAAAAACCCTTCCATCCCAACATGCCAAACCAGTTGAATTTAATCTTCTTTTAAATTAAAATAAAAATGAGAAAATAAATAAAACCACTTTACTTCACTTACCTCTATACAAGGATTCACTAATGTAAAATCGAAGATTTCAAATGAAAAAACCTGAAAGATTTAATTGAATTCACATGGTATTCAATCCAAAATAGATGTTTCGTTATTAACGTCATAAGCAACATATTATGTGTATTTTATTATTTATTGTATAAATTTTGAATGAAATAGCTTTTTATTAAATATTTTACTCTTTACTACACTAATTTTAATGTTTAAACGTGAACTGAACGTCACAACTGAAAATCTAACTATTCTAACTATTCATTTAAAAATTATCGAAATTGATTTTTTTAATACAGTTGTTATTTTTAATTACAGGCTCTGCAATTATCACCAGAAACATCTCGGACGCCAGATACCCATCTGCAAGATAGTTTAAAAGGTGAACATTTAAACGAGCTACCGCCACGACATCAACAGCATCATCCACACCCGCAAACTACTGTGATAATCCGAAAAGATATTTTTAGTTTCAATTTTTCCGATATCGAGATATCGGAGCAATCACAGTCACAAGGAACTGATACCGAAAGGAATGTTGTGCTGCACGATCTGAGTCAACGTGCTGTAACGGCGACACCGAAGCCTCCTGTAACTGAACTCGATGATATTTTTATAAGTGTAAAAACAACAAAAAATTACCACGATACTCGATTAGCTCTGATCATAAAGACATGGTTTCAATTAGCTCGAGATCAGGTAAGTACTATGCAGGTAAACTGCAATCAGCAACATTATTCCGCAAACGAGCTTTGTTATAATTCCTTAACTCTAAACGATTTTCAAACTATTCAATAATGTTGAATGTAACCACGCGATTTTCTGCAAAGAATGGTGATCATTCTAGTTAGTTGCCTCGTTGAATTGATATCAAATTGATTGAATTGATCAACAGTGTTGTCTTTGATTGACGATCATAAAATTAACTGGCATCTTTTGAAAGCAAGTCTTGTCTATATGACAAAATCTACGATTGGCAGATCTTTAGATATTACATGACAGATCAGAAGATATGTACTATGTCTGCCGGGTTAATCAATTCATTGAGATAGAAGTCTCTGATCACCTCATAAAGCTATCCAGTTAGAGGCATTTTCATTACTGAGTGGTACAAATTTTTATAAGACGTTTGCTTGCTTGCTGTTGTGCCTAATAAGAACGAATAAACTTTATAACTAGTTCTTTTCGTAGGCTGAAAATTTCTGTGTAGGATGACGGACAATTTGAAGTTTCTTCGAGTGATAAGTTTTCTTATTTCTTATGGAAATACAAAAAACCAGGCTATTTTAAGGAGATCACTTCGCCATTGTTACAGAGAAAATCCGATTGTCGTTAGATTATAAGCGTGTTTCGTATAAATATTTTTTGATCATAAATTAAATACAATCAATAGTCTTCTGATGAATGGCTTGATCTTCAAGGGCTTAAACAAAGAAAAAGAAATGATATGCTGTAAATTAATATGCCATTTTTGATATGATAATAGCAATGCCATGCGATAACATGGATTAATCTGGTCGATTGTTTATTTGTGAGATAAAATATTTACTTCCATGGTATTTTATTCGTAAAATTTTGAAATATCTTAAAAGTGTCGAAACACGCTGAAAGACTTTTTCAATGCTGCTCATTATGCCATTTAGACTTTTAATGTTAATTTTATTTACGCAGTTTTATATAAAAACAAATGTTGTGGAATTTTTGAATTGTAGTGCTCACCCCGGAGGATTTGTCCAACTAATTTTTTATGGGTATACAAAAAATATAAAAACGCAAAGACTTAATGCAGTTTTTGGTTCCGCATTTTACATTTCGGAGTATTTTTTTCTCAGCATTGAAAAGAGACATTAAATATTTTCAAATACTTTTGGAATTGATTTTAATGATTTATCTTAAGACATGCATCAAAATTTTTGAAATTTTCGAAATAATAATGTAAATTAGCCTAGAAGTCATCAGAAGTGAAATGTGGCAAAAAATACAAGCACATTAGTATTATGAGATACCTTTCTTGACCAGAATTTCTAGCTTTTTGAGCAAACTTAGTGAATTGTAATTCACAATCGACCAACAAAACTCAATGTAAATAGTAGCACTCAAATCCTGGGAATCCTCAAATAAGAGCATATTTCTTGTAGGCTAACTTTTTCAAATCGAAGAAAACCGTAAGCGACTTTTGACACGTCAGCAGAGTTCAGATGCATTAAAAATTCTATCTACTTACGAACAGCTTTTAATATTAAAAATCGTTCCAGAAATTCGATACTATTGTAGCAATAGAATTTTTATAATTCCAGCTTAGAAAAAATTACATTTTAAGAGAGTTTTCAAATACGAGCTTAACCTATTGACGCCCTTGTCCACATATGTGGATGTTTAGTTTTTTATCGCTAGAATTTTCATTTTTAGTATTAGAAGCAAAAATTTGGTACCAAATTGTTCATAACAAAATTTCTTAAGAAAAATAAGAATTTTATAATTTGGCTCTACTGATAGTACCATTATTCAGTGTACAGTGAACAGCGTAAAGTTTATTATCATTTGCTAGTCCTGTTGGATTACTGGAACAAATCGTTAATATTTGATAAAAGTGGTATAAGATATAATAAATATATTTAGTTTTAATAATTTGTAGAAATTTAAAAAAAAATTGCTATTAGTATTTTTTTTTATATGAGAAATTTACAAACGTCCACATATGTGGACAATGAGCGTTCGAGGTTGTGTTCTTGTTGCAAATCATTACATAGCTCTTATTGTTCATTTCTCAAAGAGTTCTTCTCAATTTTTTGTCATTTAGGCAATTATAAAAAACCTTTTAGATTTTTCGCTAATTTTAAGTTACTAAAATTAATAAAATTTTCAGTGTATTTGAACTGTTGATTGCTTTTCTTACTATTCATATTTCTGTTTTTGGAAAATAGCACACAAAGACAATATTTTAGAACGATTATCTTCAGTGAGTGATGCTAATCAATCCAATTCCTTTGTATTTTCTATTTACAATTACATCGCGATATCCTTTTATCTATTTTTCCTACTTACCTAATTACCTGCCTTGGCAAAAATTAAAAATACCTACTTTCCATATGATGATTGAGAGTTGCCTTCGAGTACAAAGTTTAAATAAATATTTTCTATATTCGGCTATTTAATAAGGAAAGTATTTCAGTACTACTCAGTAAAAGAAATCAGCACTTACTTTTCGAACTCTTTTGAAAATTGCTAATAATGATAAACTCCAAGTCTCGTCTCGTTTAAAAAGGAGTTCGGATTTCGATGAAATTATTCAATATTGATAGTCGAAGACGACAGAGAAATTTTTTTGGAAAGTAACGATGAACTCCCAAATACCGAAACAGACATATTTGTGCAGGATTAACATACTTGAATAAAAATCAAATCTGATTATGCACATGGAACTGCATAGGGCACGATGATTCTAACTGACTCCGACTAATTCCGATATCCTAAGGAAGGCTATGTGGAAAGTATATAGAAAATGCTTTATATCCTCTATATTCCAGCCTTTCTCTCAAACGGTACAGACTTTCGATTTTAGGAATATAATTCATTAATATAACTCAAATCAAAACTCTTAAGCCGGGGACAATGATTGGATTTTTTAGAGATATCCTTTAGATTCGCAATGAAATCTTATTGTAAGTGCGTTGGATGAGGGTATACAATAGATTCTTTTGGAGCTCAGAGTGCAGTAAGGAAAGCTGTTGAGCCTAATGGTAATATACACAGGTGGGGCCATGAAAACAAAACATACATACGAGTATCAATAACAAGACGTTTTGCTGTGAAGGAATATAGTAAATTCATAGGTGGTGTAAATATGTTTGATAACACATTATCTTTATTTTTAAAAAATTCGAAAATTTTACCACAGAATTTAGTTTGGCTTTTTAATTATCCATAGCTAGTGAATTCATGGATTCTTTTCAATCAAAAATATATAAAATTGTCTTTTCTTAAGTTTAAAGGATCAATACATACTCTGATTATAATGGTAAAAATGGACGAATGATTTAACAAAACAAGCTAGACCAATTTCAAGTTCTATATGTAAATAAACACCTATTTTGAACTGTCGTAACGCACTGGACTCCCTGGCAGCAACCAACAGGGTGAATCTAGTATGGGTACCTGGTCACTATGGGGTGGAGGGAAATGAAGAGGCAGCAAACTCGCAAAGCNATTGGAAGAAAAAAAGTAACTATCACGTCTCAAGAAGTTTGTGG
>JXPE01042246.1:0-10947 GCA_001015215.1 Holcocephala fusca
GCTAACAAGTTTTCAGTCCACCCTCGTAAAGAGTATAATTTTTCTTTTTATATTGCACAAAAGCAATTAGAAATTGTCTATTTAAAATAATACACTATTTGAAATTTCAATTCAATGTTAAAAAATTTTATATCGTACGAGTAAGTAAGAAAAATTTCAAGCTAATTCAGACCAAAGCAGAAAATTAATTTACTTTTGAATGGAATTGATTACAAAAAACCAAAGACTTTCCCTTGAGTAATTTCTAATGAAGACTAAATTCATTGGCCTTATCCAGAGATAAATTTTATCATCGAGCTCTGACTTTATAACTTGGAATGGCCCAGTCGAAGGTAAGATAGCTTTTAATTTATTAAAAAAGGGATTACTGAATTACTGCTAAGGTTTTCCTATTTGAATACCCCACAATAAAACTGAGATAATGAATAGATATTGATGCTATCTTAATTCTAATTTAATACACAGCTGTTTGAAATCAGTACTCAATACAATTAAATTTCATTAAATGTTACTTTGATTTAATTTTAATTAAATTAGTTCTGTTTATGTCTTGAGTTTTAATTATTAATGAAGTTGATATAATTATTGTTTTCAATGTGACATTTGAAGATGGATAAGATTTACAATATTAAAATTTTATAAAGCAACATTTTTCACTTAAAATTGCAGCAAAAAGAAGGTTTTAAAATGTTCCACAGAAACAAATGTATAGCTTTTATTTTAAATGTGGCCGGCTCTTGAATTTGGCAAAGGTGAGATATTTTGTAATTTGCAAGGTTTTTTTTTGCCACCTGCGAAAAACTTCCCCTAATCATGAATTAATAGTTCATTTGTATACTTCCGAAATTAACTGCAGATTCGAAGAATATTTAAAAATATTTTACTAAAAATTTTTTCTGAAATCAGAACTATGGTGGAAAGGACATTTCTGAAGCAAAAAAAGTGTAAGTAGAGCCATACTCAACGAATAAAAATTCTCTTATGGAGTAATAGTCGCAAAACGTGTATGTAAAAGCGTCAGCTCAACAAAAACATTGTTGCTGGAAAAGGTATGTAAAAACTATAAATATTTTCGTTGGAATACCAATCGAAAGGTAATAAGGAAGATGACAGATAGCTATTGGAAATTAACAGTGAGCAGAATATGCAGAGAAGCTGGCATATTTTGCAGATGATCTGCAAAAACTTTCTACTGACTTCACACACGAAACTAAAATATTTATTGTAGGTATGAATGTACAGGAATTATACTACATGGGAGAAGGTTTCTGCGAAAAAGTTATATCAAGGAAGTTCAAATTTTTTTAATGTAACCATTTTAATAATTTTTAAATATTGTAGGTAATTTTTAGTAAAGAAAGAATGACATCGTTTTATGACAAGAAGGACTAAAGTAATTTGAAATAAAGGAATCCCATTGATAATAATGATACTCGTATTTGGCAAAATTACAAATCAGGAGCTTATCAACTCGAATAAAAAAAATTATTTTTAATAAGCGAGGCATGCATAAGTATCGTAGGCTCTTAAAAATAAAAAATAGACTATTCTTATCCAAGCGCTTCATTTTGTGTTATTTCACATTTTTTTCGTGAATAGAAATCATTAAAACTTTAAAAATTTGGAACTTTTTGCTCATACCAAGTTTAATGGACAAATATCTTTTTTGTATTTAATTGTATTTCAGAGATAATATGCCCCTGATATCCACTGCAAATAGTATCTCTTAGAATTGGCATTTGACTAAGTTAAAGGATAAAAATAATATGACAATTATTTACAGGGGCTAGATTACACTCTGTTCGACAGGTTAAAGTTTCAGATCTACAAATTAATGGTATAAAGATACTTTTCTAGTTGAATTTTAGAAACAATTGGACTATCGAATTAGGAATTAGTGTTGAAGGTAGTTACTAATTAGTTCAGGCCACCTAGATGAAAGTATTAAGCAATAATTTTTATTTTGATATTTGGCTTTTTCGAATTCTTAATAATTTACGATGGTCTCAAATTAGGTGGCTAAGTAACTAAAATCCTCTTCAAAGAATTTTAGAAGTAACTTCTTTGAACATTTTAAACAATAAATTTGAACCTGTACGATATGAAATAAAAAATAGTTTTTTCAAACATTTTACTATTTCATTTGAAATCAATCACACCTATTATTAACATTTTCAAAAAAGGTTATTTAAAAATATTTAGAATCTCATTGAAAAAGGACACATATACAGATACCGAAAGAAAGTAATGATTACTATCGGTTAAAGGATTATCGGTTAAAGGTCTCGAATGAATATCAACCAACAATAGCCTATAATAGTTTTAAGGAATTAATTTAGCTTAACTACGCAGATATAACACAAATTTTTTAATTTGGACGTAAGAAAAGTTCACATTGGACGACTTAGTTTATATTGGAAATTTTTTTTAAAACTACAGAATTATTTGAAATTTGGCAAAAAAATTGTTTAGAAATTTAATAAACTGCAAAGTTACTATTGTAGCATTTTGCTTAGGATAAGTCAGAGAATAGGATGAATTATCAGTATTCGTGCTAGAAATAAGTGGTTTTATTATGATTTAATTTTTTCTTTATTAAGTTAACTTTTTAAAAAACTTTTTTATCCTTTCTCGTGACTTACATTCTTCAAATAGTCTAATGTTCTAGATATGGAACGGAATAGCTTAAATTAATTGACGAATTCATAGCAGCATTGTTAATTGATTAGCTTTCTGATACGATTATAAATTACCACTAGCTGTTGAGGTGTTCATAGCAAATATGTATTCAAACGGAAACCTCAAGAAAGAAAGTTTTACTTGCAAACTAATTGAATTTAGTTTTGAGAAAATTTTTGAAAAAATCTTAGGTGTGGCAATAAGTTGATATTGCCGGGAAAATATAATATGTCAGATTGCAGAAACGATGAAGATATTCAGATATTCATTTAAATATCATTATCGATATTTGAAACAAAATGAAAAGAACTATTATTAATTTGAGAAATCAAAAGGTGATTGAAACGCAAAAATACTTGGATTATTTTACATTTTTTAACAGGAAAGAATCTAATGCTCTGTAGAAAGATAATGTGGCTAATTATTAACGAATCCTACTGATACTGAGATAAGTAAGTGTAAGAGAAGAGTTTTGTTGAAAAACAATGCATCTTAAAATCTTAATGGAAGAATTGACCAGAAATTTGAATATTTTTATAAGCTTCAAAACAGAACCATGCACTAGTATTGTAGGAGAAGCATTTCATTAAAATTTTTGTATTGATTGATTGAAAATTTTTTTCACTGAGGCACCAAGTTAATTTCAGTATTTTCATAATGTTAGATAAAAATTGAATGTTACTTGTATGGTTCACAAAAAGTTTGCTTCTAATCAAAAAGAGTTTTCAATTGCGCTCAGTTGTTGCCTTCGATGGCCTTTTTAAGAGTATGTGAATTACACAATTAATTCAAGTCTTATTTATGGAAACTTTACTTGGCAAAGAATTTTTTCTAGTTAATTTAATTTTATGTTGTTATGTAAAAATAACTTTTGTAATCATAAAAAATATGTTAATAAAAATTAATTATAGTTTACAATTAAAACAATTGAATCTTTGACAAAAGCACATAAAAGTATAAAAACATACATTTTTAGACTAATCAATGAAAATCTCTTGTTTCTGTATAAAGTCTATGAAATGAATTGTCTCCATTCAATCGCATCATCTCACACACATTGAGTATTACTAGAACGTAGTACAAATAGTCGAGTTGACGCGCTTAATTAGCCGTAGAGTGCCTGTAGTGTGCGTCGAAGTTTTCATACATAATATATACAAAACCATCCTGTGAATTATCACATTTGTTTTTAGAGTAGACATAGGGTCTATGTGAGCATTAAGGATAAATTGCCTTAAAAATAGATTCCGCACCTAAAATTTTTCAATTATGATAACATTCGGTTCAACAGTTTACGCATTTCATCGATTTGATTTTCTGATGAAAAATTTAAAGATGTCAACAAAAATCTTTGGTGATAGTCCGAATCACAATTCTGTGCAATAAGGCGTGGTCAAACAGTGGTCACTCTGTCTATTTCCACATATCGCACAGAATCGTCGCTTTGTCAGCAAATTACGTCTTTTTCATCAAAAACTGCTGTATCCATAGAACTGAGTGATTTCAATCTTGTTTGAAGTACTGATGATCCTCGGCATTTTCGTTTGATTTTTCTAAAATTAAATTAAGTTAGCATAGACGTCAATATTTGAGAAAAAGTAATAGTTTTTAAAATTTTTACTTATAGGCGAATGCTGCAAAACCAAAACAGGATACCAGGAGTAAGATGAATAATGTTGCTAATACCTCGGCTGGAAGTTTCATGATTGCAGAACATTTTAAGAATGATTCGTCTGATCCAGACGGACAATGATCCACTCCATCGCACCATACGCTAGCATTGACACAGGCTCGAATGTCATTGCATCGAAGTGGGCAATCCTCTACAAATAAGAAAAGTTATCTATAAAAGCAGTTTTAATGGTCATGATCATGGGATCTCATATTTTGTGATATCTAAAAAGATTAATGAATATTAAACTCATGCATTTAACATCAGTAATTTCCAGAAAGTTTTCACTAATACCAAAAAACAAAAAACCTTTTTTTTTTTTAAAACACCTGTACTAGGTATGTCTATTACGATCTTAGCCAAAGTTAATTTTGTAATACTTTTGACATGTGCTTACTAATAAACAAAACGATGTAAGGATATACTGAATTAATATTCAGTTTCCTAAATTTAAGACAGTCAGCGGCATAATTCGTGTGGTTTTACGCTCTTCAATCTTTTTCTATCGATGGAATTATTCAACAATTGAATAGCTGCCACATTGGTATGATTAAGAAGTCTTTTCTCGTGTTTGACCGCGTATTCATGGATGACATCATTTATCATTTTAATTTGAAGATCGTCGCGTAATTATTTATTACTGACATAGCGATAAGCCTTAGTAATCATTCTTAGAATTTGTTTTGGCTTCGACTTCTTTGGATAAGTTCCCAATTAGTTTTACGTGTACGGCCCCAAAGCTGCACTCTATATGTCCATATATTGGTTTGAAAGTAGATTGGTACTTGAGTCTTTAGGAATATAGATTAATTTTTGAATAGTGACTAATTAACCAACACATCTGACGTTGTTTCAGACTCATTTATTCGGCTTTTTGTCTTACATGGTATTTCCAATTTAGTTTGGAATCCAAATGAAGTGCCAGATATTTAGCAGAATCTGCTTCAGCTATTTGTACCCCATTGAAAAATGCGTGAGGGCTGTTAGTCTTGGGAAGCCGTGCATATATAACGTGAACTGATTTTAACTCATTGAGTTTAATTTTCCAGTTTTTAGTTCATTCCTTAATTTTGTTCAGTGTATGTTGAAGTTTCTTCACTGCTTTGAGTTGAGAGTTATACATAGACATGAATGCAGTATCATCCACAAATGTGCCAATAAAGGTCTCATCTGATCTGACCTCATCGGGGTCCTAAGTCACTTCCTTGTGGTACCCCTGATTGTATTGAGTAAAAGTTGGAATGTGATTCCTCATGAAATACTCTACATTTCCTATTAGATAAATATAACTCGACAAGTTGACAGTAATTTTGTGGTAGATTTTTCTTATTTCAAAGATTAACCCTTCATTCCACACTCTGTCAAATGCCTGTGAGACATCAATGAATAAAGCTGAACAATATTTTTTTGTTCTTCAAAGGATTTTTCGATGATTGAAGTAACTCGATGAATTTGTTCGATTATTGAGTGCTTCTTTCTAAATCCAAATTGAAAATCCGGGATCTCTGTTAATGGTTTGAGTCTTTTTAGAAGTAGTTTCTCTAACAGTTTGGATATTGTTGTAAGCAGCGATATCGAACTATATGATGTTACTTCATCATCTGGCTTACCTGGTTTTTTCAGTATGATTATTTGTGCAGTTTTGAAACACTCAGGGACATATTTCAATCGTAGATTGACGTTGAACAAATAGGTTAGCATAATGATTGCCTTTCTTGGCAGTTCCTTCAATAAGCCAGATGATATTCTATCAATTTGGGGTACTTTCTTTGGATTGAGATTGTTGTCAATTTCATCTGCAATTTCCATTGCTGTGAACAACTTGAATGTAGAATCTGGTTGAAAAGTCGGTGTTATGTCGATACTAGATTGTATGTCATGCTGTTGAAATACTTTAGTGAGGTATCCTACAAATAGCTCAACTTTCTCATCGTCTTTTAGTACCCATTGTCCTTGAGTATTTCTCAAAGACGGTACTCTTAGTTACTGGCCTTTTGTATTTTCTTGTCGTCTTCCACAAGAAATAGTCTCTGTCGATGTCAGGGCCAAGATTACGTAGGTAGTCGTCAACACAGCTNAGTGAGGTATCCTACAAATAGCTCAACTTTCTCATCGTCTTTTAGTACCCATTGTCCTTGAGTATTTCTCAAAGACGGTACTCTTAGTTACTGGCCTTTTGTATTTTCTTGTCGTCTTCCACAAGAAATAGTCTCTGTCGATGTCAGGGCCAAGATTACGTAGGTAGTCGTCAACACAGCTTTGTTTGTATGTATTAATTATTTGGTTGACAAGATTGCTTATTCTGTTACAAAAAACTTAAAGATATTTTTTTTTAAATAGTATTCACCAATTGTCATCTATTTATAATAATTTACTTTCAAACCGAAACCAGGTGCCTTTCCTAATGCCTACTAATATATGACTGGAAATTAGTTATTTAAATTATGTTACTTCATTTTTAAAGTGTTTAAATTCTTCCAAGTTTAATGGCAGTTATAAATTATGCTTTATATTGCGATATTCGACTTGATAATAGTTGACTTTGATTTTATAATAATTGAAAATTAATTGTTTTCGCAAGATCTTAAGTACAAAGATTTTCAGCTTTCCTCTAGATATAGAAATACGCACAGAAAACTCAATTGGTTTAATTCTTGAGAAATATTCTTACTACGAAATGTATTAAAATTAAAAATAATATTGGATGAATTTCTTTCGTATTATTGTAATTTTCTAATGAAAGCTACTGTTGTATATAAAAATTGCTAGATAACTTACATATGAATGAAAATTAATTTCTTACCAGTAAGTCCAAATGCAGGAACTGGAACAATTTCCATCCATGTAAATTTATATTCACCGTCTTCAGGTTTTAAAAATTCTACACTCAAAATTTTGGACCGATTTCCAAGTTCAAAGTTAATTTTTTCATTCCATCCTGCACTAAATATTTCCACAAATTCATAAGTGCTTGAACTTTCTTGTAGGGGACAAGCAGTAATTGACGTACCTTTCAAGAGAAATTTTTTTTTTACTAGTGACCTAGAACTGTGAAGTAAACAAATCTCACCTTCTCCATTCATTAAAATTATCCTTGACTTTGTTTCACATCTGGATGACGCCGTCTTCGCTAATGTAGTATTCACAGATCGTCGAATAAGTGGGTTAAATTTACGTAAAAAGATTCCCTTAACCCTGATATAAAGAAATTTATTTCCATGTGATGGCTCAATTACCCAAGGTCGTGAACGACAATCTAACTATAAATTCATAATTCGATTATAAAATAATGTAAACTCTTTAATTTGTAAAATTTACATCTCCAAATGTCATATCGATATATCCACTTGGTCCAAATTTTCTTCTACTATCTTTACAGGTTATGGGGCCTTTTATAAATTCGAATACTCCCTCAAAATTAATAGAATCGGAATCATCTAGGGAGGTCATATTTATAGCAGTCAGATGAACCTCTAAATCACGACTAGTTGAAATATATTCTACTGGAAGGTGAGATGTATTTGATGAGTTGCAAATGCAACCACGTGGGAGAAGTAAGGATTCATGATACGGCCGCTCAAAAATCTGTTAAGAATGTATTTATTAAATCACATATTCGAGCAATAACATAAAAAAGAATTAGGTACCTCTAATTTAAAGTTAGTATTTCCAAAGCAATAGGATCTATTAATATCCTCATCCACTTTAGATGCGCAAGGATTATTTTTCGTGATCATTTTACGAATTTTAATTCTAACTTGTTCTCCACGTTGAGCTTCAAACTTATAGATACATTTTAAGTTAGTTGCACCACCACGGCCAAATAGAAAAATATTTCGAACACTTCTAAATATTGCTGGATCTTTACGTTCCATTAGAGCACTTACAAATTTTCTGTTGCATTCATGCTCACTGGCAATCGGTAAGCCATCTTGATGAAGATCGACAAATTCGTACTTTAATTTAAAGTTGACAGGTCTGTTTGAAAATGCTTAGTTTTATCCATTTAAAAATAATAGAAAAAAGTTGTCACTTACCTTAAAACAGTTGATTCTGTGTTTCTAAGTTCAAGCGTTATAGAGTCTCCACTTGAAACAAAACTTTCCATTACCGTACAAGGGCGAGCATGGGTTTCATTTATATTAGCACGATCACATGTCTTTGGTATTGTGCTATAACAAAATCTAGCAATAACGCTAGTGTAATTTTGTCCTAATTTAGCAAGAATTGAACGAGAAGGTAAATCTTTTTCGCTAGGAAAAAATATTTAATTAGTGCAAAAACTTTAAATAAAAAATTGAATATATTTGTTACCAATTCAAATCCTTACACACTGGCGCTTCCCGTAAAGGACCGTCCCATACTCTTAACATTCCACTACAATCTTCTTGAGTTTGTAGGACATTTGTAGATTCTTCAGAAATACCAAATTGTGGAGCAAGATCAAATTTTAGCACAGATATCCAAACCTTGAATCGTGTTGAAACGGCCTGTTGCTGTTGGTTTGTTCGACGTGTTAATTGAATATGATCATAGGTACGAAATATTGAACCAGTTCCTTGCAGATGATAAAGACAGGTGGTATTTGGGGCAAGCGAATGCTTTGGATTTTCTAAAATACCTCGTCCTCCTCCTCTAATCCAAAACTCGCAAAGCTTTTTATTTTTAGTGTATGTTGGACTTTGTTGATCAACGAATTTCACTTGAACCTAATATTTTAAAATAATCAAATATTTTTTTAAACGATTAATTTTAAACTCNACAGGTGGTATTTGGGGCAAGCGAATGCTTTGGATTTTCTAAAATACCTCGTCCTCCTCCTCTAATCCAAAACTCGCAAAGCTTTTTATTTTTAGTGTATGTTGGACTTTGTTGATCAACGAATTTCACTTGAACCTAATATTTTAAAATAATCAAATATTTTTTTAAACGATTAATTTTAAACTCTTGCCTCAAGTTGAAAACCATAGAGCGGCAATATTTGAGACGACGTCCCTACAAAGGTCCCATATGGTGATGTAGTGAACTCTACTAATAATTCTGGGCCGCTCGAAATAGCTTCTGGAACTCTTTGGCCACCACCACAAAATTTTAAAATTATAGGATCTCTTGTTGTGTACCCATCATATACTGTGACATAGTCCTTAAATATTAAAGCATTTATTTTTATTCTTGTAGTTAGGTCACACAAAGTAACTGAGGAAAAAGGATTTGGATGCATTCAACTAATTAACCAAAAAGAAAAAGAATTAAAGTTTTGAGGAAATAATAGGCATTTGTATTGCATATTAATGGGATGTTAATCTGTAAACGAAATAATAAAAGTTGCCTTTAAAGATCATCATGTGAGATGATCTGCAAAGCGAATGATAATTTAATTTTTGTGGTAAACAATTTAATAAAAGAATTGTGCATCAAAATGAGTACTCTATTTATATTCTCTATTAGTTTGAAAATACTCGAAAAATGGCTCTATTGAAAAATTTAGCAATCCTGTAAAAATGTGATCTTAGTCAGATAATTCTTGATAACGCCATTGCATTAATAAAAACCCGGACACATATATTTGGTTTGAGTAAGAAAAATTAATAGCTTTTGTTAGTTTGATGTAATTAATAATAGCCGGTCTATAAAATCAATATCATGGAAAAGATTGTGCAATTTTTCTTGCTGCTTAGAAGCTATAATAACATTCTATTCAGATTTAATTTTCTTAATATTATAAAACTAATAGCAAAGATAATAAACTAACGAAGAGCCTAAAAAAATGTTTTTAAAGTGAAAAAACTTGTGCAAAATTGAGTCTCAAAGCCAGTAGTAAAGATTTCTCAAGATTGGAAAATTTATAAAAGATAAATCATAGTACAACTCACAGAAGTGCATTCAAACTGTTTTACGAATGAATTCCAAGAAGTTAATAGATGATGGTCGATCTGTGAACTTTTCGTATATTGCGAAATATCACTTCATTTTGATTGACTTAAATTTTTGTTTTAAAAAAATATGTAGAAGATTAGTTGATTCGCAATAGGAAAATACTATCATCTTACGATAAAGTTGCACTTTGGCTTGAATGCTTTATATTTATGCTTTGATAACATGCTCGTCAAGTAAAACTATATGAAAAAATAACGTTTTGTAGTTAAGGGTGAGATCAAGATTAGATCATTGATATCCTTAATGCCCAAAAAGTTTACAAAATTTAAAGAAAAAACGATTGGCATAAGCGGTTTGAATTCGGCCATATCAATATCGATGATAACAAGAATATTTTTTTATTATTAAAGTTGAAGTTGAAGAGGGCTTGAATTATAAATCGAAGAATGATTATTTGAAATATTTCTATCTCATCAGGTTTAATAAAATTTTGTTCTTATCTTCAAGTGAACAAAGTAAATTTTAATAAAGTGTTGTAAATGTTTGGAATAAGCAATTAATTTTGTGCTTAATATGTTCAAGTATCTCGTCGAATGTTAGGCCTATCCTGTGCAGATAAATTAATTATTCAGTGTGATTGTTAGGTGGTCTATTTTAAGAAATTGAAATACTGAAAACCCCTATTTATTTGTAAAATATTTAATGTCTTTGTTAACAAA
>JXPE01042607.1:2198-15073 GCA_001015215.1 Holcocephala fusca
GTTACTTTCACTCTACTAAGATAAGAAATTCATAGAAACAACATGATTTGACTCTAACATTAGATCACTACTTATTTATGTGGAAAGATTTTTAAGGTATGCTTTTGCCAGTAATTAAAAATTATTTAAATAAGTCTTTGAAGCTCAAGGGGATTAGTTGCTATTAGATGATGTTGCAGGTGTATATGTTATCTAATTTATTTCTGTTATCTAAAACTATTTTGTTGATTTCTTTGCATCAATACATTAGGCGATCTTTAAAAAGAATTTTACTTATAACTTAAGCGAGGCTAATTAATGTAATGGAAAATTGAAAGCAATCTCCAATGAATCACCACATCGAAATCTCTTCTCACTTCTTATCATTGAAATAGTAAAAAAAATAAGAATCTTAAATTTATGTAGGAAAAAGATTTTGTCAGTATTTGATGAAACAGAAAAAAATAGGTTTATCTCGTCAGAAATAAAATTAAATCGATTGAAGTCCATGATTTTAAGGATACGGCAATTCAGCAGTAAGAATCAGTTAAAAGAAAAATTGTCGAAGTAGATTCATTGGGAATTGACATCAGAATTAGTAAATCAAATTGCATCTATAGAGAACAGTAATGAATTTGGCTTCACTGACTTCATTAACCCATTGAAGTAAATGATGGTTAAGGCCACAAAATGTTGGTACTCTCAGAAGCAAATGACGTCTATAGCCGCAATCCAAGTTTTTTCTAAAAAAATTAACAAAAAAGATATAAAACATATGTAAATGTAAAAATTTAGGATTTTTTTAAAAAACAAAATGAGTAATCCCCTTTTCATGCTCCCTGGAAGCAAATTATTGCTATAGCCGCAACGCATCTATTTTCTAAAAAATCAATAAATAAGTATTTTCAATAGATAAACCGACTATAGCCGCATAATTTTTTTTAAGCCACAAATCTTCTTAAATAATCCAAAAATATGTTGTAGTTTTATATCAACAGAACACACGAAAAAAAGTGTGTTTTAGAGGACCATTGACGAAAAGAAATTGTACTTCAATGGGTTAATATTGAAAAATTTATATGAAAATATCCAAACCTATTGGTTACCATAACCTTAAAAAGCGATTAATCTAATCAGAAAATCAATAATGAAAATGAAAATTATTAAATTGGAAACTTTCGTTTTGGCTCTTCTTTTCAAAATTGGTTTTATCAAATTTCTAGAACCCAATCTCGCTTTATTGCACTTGGTTTAAAATTGTCATTTTCTATGGTTTAGTCGAAACATATCTTTTTTTCACTTTAGAACCTCTATATCGTGTTATAAGAGGAATACCCTCCTATTAGAATATTTTAGCTTCTTAGGGTAATCCTCGATAATCATTTCCCATGGTTTTGACGAAACATAGAATTTTTTTTGGAACCTTTATACCGTGCTATAAGAGGTTACCCTTCTGTTAGGATATTTTACTTTCCAAGGGTGATCATCGATAGTCCTAGGGTATTTCTAGTTTTGTTAACAATGTGTTCTTATATTTTCTTCTACAATATTTTTTAAAACCTCTATTTGAAGAAGAGAAATAAATTTATTACTTAAACTATCATACAAAAAACTTTATTCCAGTTGAAAATCAGAAGCTAACATGCTAATTTTCTGTTGCCTAATTTGCATGCTTTAGTATTAAAAGTGATGGCTTAAGTAATGGAGTAGATGTTCTTGTAGTTCTTATATTTTGATGATACCGTGGATATCATAGAATGACTTTCAACCAATATCAGAAATTTATCAAGAACGGGTGCCTGATATCTTTTGTGCAGATAATTCTCCCATAACACGATATCTAAAAAATGCCATATCTTGTGGGAATCATGCTATAAGACAACACAAAGTGGAGAGATACTTTTGGAAAACTTTTTAACACAAAAGTACATACATTATTTTTTTTATTCAAAATACAACCAAAGCATTCAACGAAACAATAAAGCCAAGCTTATTTTATTAAATTTCTTCTTAATCTTATCACTGCTCGAGAAACAGAGGTGATAGTGTTTTTTCGGCACAACGATGTCATCTCAACCTAAGTCTATTTCTTCTTACTAGTTAGCTCTTAAAAGTTGGAAATTTTTTTAGTTTCCTTTTAAACTTTTGCCTTCTTCTTTTAGCACAAAATGTTTTCAATGCAGGATTTTTTGCTATGGTTAGTAGTCTTTTCTGTATTTTTTTTCAAATAAAATTAACAACTTTACAATTTCCCTTAAAGCTTTTGGTGTCATTTTTACTTAAGTTCCTTCGCCAACTTCTTCTCCTTCTACTTAAGTTGATTCGCCAACAACTTCTTCTATTTCCACTTAATTATTTTGAACGTCCTCAATAGTTATTTCAATAAAATCCTTGCATTCAATCAATTTAGGAAGGTCTACTATTCTCCGAATCACATTTTTTGAAGATTTAACATAGTTTTCTACTTACGAGTGATTACTACTTCTACTTCCAATCATACATTTCGGATTGATTTTTTTTAGTTGTTAATTCTAAAACGATATAATTTTGATACAAGTTTTAATTGAAATTTGGTTTTGAACTTTAATTACATCGACTGTGTCTATAATCTACTGAAAAGGTCATTTTATAGTACTTTGAATTAAAAATGATTGGATTAGCAAGATAGTATTCCATGTTAAGAACTCTACTCTGATAATGAAGCGTAAAGTAATAGCGCCTTGAAATTATAATAATTGTAATTTTTTTCGGTTAAGTTATTTCTGTTTCTGGGACAAAACAGTTGAAAAACCATTCTTTAAATAAATCATTAGATACCCAAGATTTTTAGCTTATTCTCCAATTTAGTGCTAAGTTGTTTTAGTTGTGCCTTTAAAACCACGAGAATTGAAAGAGTTATGTGGTCCTTAGAAGGAAACTTTATTTATTCCTTTAAGACCCACAAGATTAAAATAGGNAACAGTTGAAAAACCATTCTTTAAATAAATCATTAGATACCCAAGATTTTTAGCTTATTCTCCAATTTAGTGGTAAGTTGTTTTAGTTGTGCCTTTTAAGCGAGAATTGAAAGAGTTATGTGGTTCTTAGAAGGAAACTTTATTTATTCCTTTAAGANCTAAGTTGTTTTAGTTGTGCCTTTAAAACCACGAGAATTGAAAGAGTTATGTGGTCCTTAGAAGGAAACTTTATTTATTCCTTTAAGACCCACAAGATTAAAATAGGTTTGTGATCTTTAAAAGTAAGCTTAAAAACTGATACAAATATTCTGTTGTACACTATTTTTTCCACCAAATCCCGATCTTGTGAGCATTCAAAACAGTGATGTGGTGTATTTTCTCGCTTTTTTGAGTTCCTATTTAAATTGTTTCGGTATATATTTTGGGACCGATGATAATTTTTTTCGAAATGCTAATACTATGAATTGAAAAAAATGTTTTTGTCTTAAACTTCATAAATCAACCCATACTTTCCATAATATCTGGACTTATAGAAAGCTCTTCATTTTATTTTTTTAAAATGTTTGTAAAATGTTAGATCCTTTTTTTTGTGATTGTATTACCATTCAATGTATTCCCTTTTTTTCCAATAAACTTCAATCCAAATGCAACAAGTGTTTTTTCAATTTTTTCAATGATTTAGACATGGGAATCTGGGACACGGAAGATCCTGGAAGCACCCTGACTTTTAACTTCTTTCAATTTAAATTGAAATTTAAAATTTGGTAAATATTTTCAAGAAAAATTGTGTTATCTTCTAGTTTAGTATTATTGAAATATACTCGCCACTATTAGTTGTATGCATAAGTTTTTTCCGGTTTTTTAGTAAAGTAAAAAGAAGTAATTGCCATGGGAAATTAATTTTTTTTATTCACAATATTGGCCATTGGACTCTACACATTTAGCCCATCTTTCAGGTAATTTATGAATACTATGCCAGATAAACTGCTTGTCTTTTGAGGCAAATCATTCGTCGAGCCATTTTCCAACTTCCTCGATTTTGTTGAAGTGTTGCTGTGCGAGCGTGTGGCCCATTAATGCGAATAGATGATAATCATATGGCGCCAGGTCTGGGAAGTACAGCGGATGCGGAAGGATGTTCCACCCAAGAGATTTGAAGGTCTCTTTCACTTATTTTGCTGTGTGATAGGGCGTATTGTCGTCTAACAAAATTACTTTGTCATGTCTTCTGGCCCATTCCCATTCCTATTCTTTCCTAATCCAACCAATCAGGGTATTATAAAATGATCTCTTCAGTAGATTATAGACACAATCGTTTTTAGATTTTTATTATTGCATTAGGATGAAACCACGTTATTGTGCTATACTTGGTTTTTCGCAATATTCTAATCATATTCGAACAGAGGTGTATTGTGAGAGTGTTTCCTATTCTATAAAACCCAAGGAGTATGNGCTAATCCAACCATTATTAGTTCAGGGTATTATAAAATGATCTTTTCAGTAGATTATAGACATAATCGTTTTCAAATTTTTATNCCTAATCCAACCAATCAGGGTATTATAAAATGATCTCTTCAGTAGATTATAGACACAATCGTTTTTAGATTTTTATTATTGCATTAGGATGAAACCACGTTATTGTGCTATACTTGGTTTTTCGCAATATTCTAATCATATTCGAACAGAGGTGTATTGTGAGAGTGTTTCCTATTCTATAAAACCCAAGGAGTATGACTATTTTAGTATATGTCCTTTTCTTTTCACTTAGAACATTCGTCACTTAATAAATGCTTTAACTATTAGAAAAAGACTGCTATTAGAAGAATTCTCAGCGAACACCACCAATTGAATACAAAAAGGAATAAAAATTCGTAAATAATTTAATGCGAAAGTAATGTTTCTTTTTAAATTGAATCCTTTTTGTGATTTTATTTTTCTTACTTGCCAAATAAATTCATTTTGGGTTGGGTTATCCTCTTGAGAGAATCCTTCAAAAATGTTCGAAGATAAATTCATTTCTTTTATTTCTTTTCCTTCTCTACTATTTTTTGTCCTTTTACTTTTAGTTACCAACTTGGAAGGAACAAAAGCAGAAACCATTAAATTACGTCAAACTGTTCTGTAAGCAATTAATTTGTTGTCTTATCTTCAACTTTGATTCTAAACTAACAAACTTCGATTGGAGTTTCCCTAGAAAGCTATCATATCTTATAGAACTAATTCTATCTCTGAATTTTATACAAAAGGATTAGTAATTACATTTACTACCTAGGATACTATTTTATTTACAGTGAGTACACAATCAAAATGTAACTAAAGGTAACATAAAATCATCATCACTGGGCTGAGAAGGTAGTAACTTGTAGATAGAAAGAAAGGATTCAAAACAACAAGTAAAGAATATTTAAAGCTTTCATTAAAATTTACTAAATGGATCCTGTGACGGAAAATTACCTTCAATAAAGTTATTATCCTTCGAATCGTAGTCATTAATTTCCTTAAACTTATTTCATTTGTATGTAGATCCTTTTAAGTGTATTCTCACAGCTACAAGACTACATTCACACATATAAAATATTTAAAAATCCTTTTCGATAGCTAAGAGAAAGGATGAAAAGGTAAATATATAAATCGATACACACGTTTGCAGCAAGTTGAAAAAAAAGGATTGTCACAAAAGTGAATTAGCTTACAAGGAAAAAAGGGAACCACAGTAAAGCTTTGGATATTACTTTGTAAAGGATAAATGCTAACCCCATAAATCGATTTTCTCCTTTTCAAAGAATATCAGAAATTGTGTGGTATTATGAATAAATTTATGGCTATGACTGAAGTTGATTAGATTCTCTGTTATCAGTTAGGATTGAAAATATTCTTCGTACTTAATGAACTGTTTTATCAAAAAGGGTCAGTTTTTCGAAGATCCTTTAGAAAATTATTGGTTTCTTTAATAAATTTAGGGTTTTACTTGATTCCTCTCTTTTCCTTTCTGTTGTTTTAAATAATAGGGCATTGAGTTAATAGAAAATGTGCAAAACTTGTATATTTTCATAAATATATAAAAAAAAATAAAAAAAAAACCTTCATAGGATATTAACCTTCTTTTTAACCTTAAATTATTAATGGAATGTTCCCGAAAAGGATATTTTCATTCCATACACTTTTTTTTCTTATTACTGAAATAGTTTGGTTGGATTAATGAGATTTTATCNAAATTTAGGGTTTTACTTGATTCCTCTCTTTTCCTTTCTGTTGTTTTAAATAATAGGGCATTGAGTTAATAGAAAATGTGCAAAACTTGTATATTTTCATAAATATATAAAAAAAAATAAAAAAAAAACCTTCATAGGATATTAACCCTCTTTTTAACCTTAAATTATTAATGGAATATTCCCGAAAAGGATATTTTCATTTCATACACCTTTTTTTTTCTTATTACTGAAATAGTTTGGTTGGATTAATAGGATTTTATCAGGTTCCTTCGATAATTTCATAGCTACTTCAATATGACCTTTTGCTCATAAAATTCTACCAGTAAATATGAGAGAAATTTTAAAGTCTTCTAAAATCCTTGTAGTTCCTGTCAAGAAGTTTTTCTAATTTTTGACTTCAAGTCAGTAAATTTTCAGTAGATATGTTTAAAAAAATTTCAATTCTTCTAGAAAGTTATTTTTATTTACGGATCATTTAAGTCAATCTAATGATTTCTATTGAATTTTGAGCACAAATTTTGCTATCGTAAACGAGATAGTTCTTTAATTAAAAAATGATTTTACTTATCTCATATTTCACCTTACTTAACCCAATATCGTATACTTCTGTTTATTCACCTTTGGTTAGTAGGAGTTGAAAAGTTCTGATCCTAATTGTGAATCCTTGACCCTAGGTCTAGAAAACTTTTAAACTTTTTAAAAACTTATTTTAGGGCAATTTTTTTTCAACTAATTTCTCTACATTGAAGGGAAATGATTTGCTTTATGAACTGTTTCTTGATGCTCTGAAAATTGTATTTTCCTACCCTCTGTGAGTGGATTATGAAACTCTTGTAGTTAAAATTGAATATTACTAATATCGAATATCCACTAAAATATCTGCTTATTCTTCTAGTAGACTAGCTCGAAAGTGTTTAACACATTACTTCAGTCTAGATCAGCCGGTTCTCTTGGGAAATAGATTCATTCTAGTATGTGTGCTTTTATAATTTTGTGAATATAAGAGGAATAGTCACCACTCTCACTTAGATGTTGAGTCAAGAAGTACTCTACTATTATGTCCTTTTTTGTAATAAGTTATTTGATCTAACTACACTTTTTCTTCTTGTTCCATTGAATTTGCTATNATTATTTGATCTAACTACACTTTTTCTCCTGTTTCAATGAATTTGCTATCTTTCATCTCTTTTGCCTCATTAAAGAATTTCTGGAGGAAGATAACCAACCTTCCATTCTTTGATAAGTAGGTTTACGGGAATAACCGATATTGCTAGTTCAAACACTGTGTGATAGGTAGATACCACTTTTTAAGATCCTAAAAGTAAATTTTTTGATGGAACTTGTTATCAAGATTTTCTGCTCAAANTCTTTCATCTTTTTTGCCTCATTAAAGAATTTCTGGAGGAAGATAACCAACCTTCCATTCTTTGATAAGTAGGTTTACGGGAATAACCGATATTGCTAGTTCAAACACTGTGTGATAGGTAGATACCACTTTTTAAGATCCTAAAAGTAAATTTTTTGATGGAACTTGTTATCAAGATTTTCTGCTCAAATTATAGTTTCATAGAGCAAAACTGATTATATTGAGCGCATGAATAGGCAATACTTGCTAGATCTTGGACATATTATATTGGAGAAAAGTCTACTCTTTGCTATGATTCGGTCCTGAGTATATCCTCATTTGCTGAAGCCAAACTCATATTGCAGTCATTTGTGACCCTTTAGATATGTAGCGTTTCGCTTCAATTTTATAAAATAATTTCAGAAATATACTGTGAGGTCTGAAGATCTTCAATGCAATTTTATTAAAAGCCAGACTGAAAGCATGCTGTTTTATTTTAGGATGTTTATCGAGTTAATCAGTTACAGAAAATTGGATGGAAGGGCTTCTACAATACACTAAATAGTACTAAAAAAAATTACTTGATATGATATCATCCTATTAACCTTTTGTTAATGTTCTATCTCCCTTGTCTGTCATGTTCTAATGTTCTGCAACATATAGCGGGTATTTAAAAATTTTACACTTTTTTCGTAGCAAGTTCTGACATATAACTTGACGCATTGTCTTGTAAAAAATTGCACAACAATGCCTATGATAATTCTATGATGATCTGCACGAATTTTTTCTTTTATTCTGTTGAAATGATTTAAAAAACAATCAGTTTTAGTGAAAACCTTTTTAATAATTTACCTGTGTAAAATTTTAATTAACATATTCAAAAATGTTTGTTATAATTCGATTGATATTCTTCCTTGTGTTATCAAAAATTTAATCAGTGTTTGATATTTCAAGTTATTTATTTTTAACGAATTGTCTCATATAGCAATTGTTAATCATAGATGATAAAAAATGTTTAGTCCTTCGTTGTAATTTCATTTAAAGGGCATAAATTTAACCAACCAACCAACTGGTGTTGTGATTTCTCTTTTCAAGATTGAATTTTGTGTCTAAAAGACCAAATTTTTCAACATTTTCAAATCAATTTGAGTTTTTGTACCTTTAATTAGATTTTTACCTATGTTTCATTGTGAAGATGTGATAAATTACCATATTAGATCCTTGATCAGATCTTTCATTGTTTTTATAATACAAAAGTTGAAATTTTGATATATGAATTTTTTAACAAAACAAAAATAGCATACAACAATTGTTAAGTAAAAAAAATCAGTATTGTCCGTAGAGCTTCTAGTCTTCTTGGTCCTTTGAAGGATCACTTGTGATTTCGTTTCAATATATTTAGTGGCTAATTCTTGAATTTACAATATTGNGTAAAAAAAATCAGTATTGTCCGTAGAGCTTATAGTCTTCTTGGTCCTTTAAAGGATCACTTGTGATTTCGTTTCAATATTTTTAGTGGCTAATTCTTGAATTTACAATATTGGCAGATTAGTTTCAAATCTCTTAAGCCAATATGCGTTTTTTGTGAACGAGGTTGTTTTGGTTTTCATAATTGTTAGAATCGAAGGATTTTGGAAAGTTCTTATAAGACAATGTCGTTCTTCTTCTTCTTTTTTTGCTTGTAAGACCTTTTTGGAACAGAACTTAATTTGAGATATAATTTTAGATGTTTGTTGCTTTTGCAATCATTTTTGATAACTTTTAATCCAAGGATATTTATTTATTTTGTACTATTCGATGTGATGCTTAGTATATCATCGCCTAATCTTCGATCATGTGAAGATGCAACCAAATAAGATTTCCTATCACTTTTATGATCGATGATTTACTAATTAAATATTAAACATATCTGTAATTAAAAAAAACTCATAAGATCAATTTTTTTCTATTNTTAAGATTTCCTATCACTTTTATAATCGATGATTTACTAATTATATATTAAACATATCTGTAATTAAAAAAACTCATAAGATCAATTTTTTTCTATTTTTTTGAAGTCCCTGCATAGGTGGTTTTATTAATTACTCGTTGTTTTGGAAGATCAACTCAGATTATATCACTTCAGTTTTCAAAGGTTTCCACTACTCTTTTTTCATGAATTTAAAAGTAGTCACTACTATTTTAAGATATTATGAAAATTACCTGTAAAGGTAAATTATTTTTTATTTAAGTTCGTAATTTATTTCATCACCTTTTGAATTCTTGATTAGATTAAAAATATGTGAAACTTGAAGATGATGACTGCTATTCTGTTTAAATTTTTTTTTGGAATCATTTCGATTAGGGTGATACATAAAAAAGGTAACTAATAGAACTTATTTTTGCAGATCTTTAAAAGCATTACTAAAATTCAACTGATTGTATCTTGAGGTCTTATCTGAATAGCTTTGAGATTATGAATTTCGTTGACTTTCTGCAAAAAGAGAATATCTGAATATATGTGCCTTCCTGACGAGAATTTTCTGAAAAAAAGGACATTAACTTACAATGCAATTACTTATGTTTTTTTCTGTATACTACTTTTACTTGAATTGTTTTTAATAGTATAATTTTTTTCCCCATAAGAAATGTTAATAGAATGCAAATGCTTAACATCACTTGGTATATTTTTACTTAGACTTCTATTCATATAACGTTTTACATATATTTAAGGACAATCAAGATAATGACTGAATTCCTAGGCTAGAAGTGAAAACAGTGTTATCCTCTTAAACCACTTAGACTATGTCTTCGGTTCGTTGTTTCCTCAACAAGATGAGCATATGCATCTGGGTGTACACTAAAGTGACACTTCTAAAACTCTACTAAAACAGAAAGAAAACAAGAAGGAAAATAAAAAGGAAAATTAACTCTTTTCACACGTTTAAAAGATTTTCTCAGCCGCTAGATTTTTTGTTCTGGTAAATTACTAAATCACTCATCAAGTTTACTATGTTGAACCTATGAATGTAGTCTCTAACATTTTATTATTTTCTATTATGGTTTTGTTTATTGATCAGCGTCATTGTTATCATCATCATCGTCATCATCATCATTAACATCATCGTCATCATGATATCATTATTAGATGCAACAAACAGCCGGTGTTTGTTTTACTAATTAATCGAAATTAAGAGTACAACTTACATCCGAAGTACTCATGAACCACCTTTTAGCACCATGTAAAACCACCTTTGGCTATCATTTTCTCCCTATCCCTTTTATGTGGCTTCTCATCGTTTTTTCTACGTTCAATGAGAGCAACGTAATCATCATTAAATGTGCTTAGCAGCATCCAAAAAAAGATACAGTCTAATGGAAATAATGCAAAAGTGCTGACAACTTCATCGGACATTACCTGATGAAAGTTGAAATAATCGTTGGTAAGGTTTTTTAAGTTAATTCAATGAGTAGATTTCAGTCAATGAATTAAGCTAATAAATTTTAACAGTAAAATGTCGAATTTTAAAAACATTTTGTGGGCTATTTTATCAACTCCCTCGAGAATTAAAAAATATAATTTTGAATTTGATACTCAATTGGTTAATTGCATCAATTAACCTCATAATTAAGGCATAATTATGTGAATTTTCACTATTTTAGTTGGATTCATATCCAAAATTGGGGTATATTGTTGGCAAAAAATTCCTTTTAATGTTACAAAACACACAGCCTGATAAATTTACAATAAAAATTAAGTGATTTTCAATAAATTTTCATATAAAATTTTCATAAATATGTAAAGGCGCTGTGAAAATATTTGGCTAGAATTTTATGTTAAACATTTTCAAAAGTAAACTAAAGTAAAGTAAGTAAGTAATGTAAAATAGTAAACAGATTTAGTACAAATTAAGACTGTGATGGTGGTTCATTAATGGCTTCCAGATGTGAAATTATTAGCAAATATAAACAAATATAAGAAAGATACAAGAATCTTATTTTTTAATTAAGTCCTTTAATTGATGAAAATTAGTGCCACATAAATTATTTGATTTTAGTATCAATTTCATTAACATTTGAACCTTTAGATATGCTTTAATGGCAATTTACTACTTACTTTCATTTACTACTAACTTCTACTACTACGACGAGTACAAACTTTAATATATGAAACACTGTATTGGTCCTAAATCACTTGTTTGAGGTACTTCATCTCTTAGATCTTAGATAAACTAAATTTGTTTACGCAAAAATGTAATATTGATGAAAATAAAATAAAAAAAGAAACTATTGACAATATCTTCAAATCTTTAATAACTATTTGAACTAATTTTTTATATCGTAAAAGATATGAATTTATATTCAAATAATTTGATCTAAAAATTGAATTATTTTAGCAATAATTTTTCAAGCATAAACGGACCATTGCATTCAACTTAATGTACGATTTTTGTTCTGAAAAATATTTCATACTTTCAATATGTTCTATTTCGAGCTCGTTTTGTTTAAAAATTAAGGACGATACAAATTAAAGAATAAATTTTTAAATTTTTTCACGTTTTGTTCAATCTGCAATTTTTCTAACCTGTGCATTATTTATGCAATGTCCTTCAAGTGTTAATTTCTATTAGAAAAAAATTTGTTCTGTCATTTACATTTTTCTGATACCTAAATTTGCTAATATTTCAAATAACAAAAATTAATTTAATTGAAAATTAATCTATGAATAATTTCTTGGTGGTGTAAGTTGAATTAATTTGCTTATATTTTTAAAATAATTTCATATAAGGCTGCAAGTATAATTCTGAATATCCTAAAATCTATATGAAAACCTCAAAATCACATCATAAGGATAATAGTTGGATGATAGTTCATTCTTGGAATCAATGATATTGAAGAACTTTTATAGAAATTATTCTTCGATTACTTTTCATTAATTGTTAAAAGAAGTTCGTACTCTTTTACTAACTTTTACCTTTTCTTTTAAAAAATTTAAAGGATGAATGAATAGAAAACCCTTAGGAAAAAATCCTACCATTTTTCAATCATTCAATCTCGTAAAAATGTAATACAAAATTTTAATAAAATTTTATTACAAATTTATCAAATTTGAAAATTTGATTATAGCATCGTAGCTTCTGTTTGTTCTGTTGGGGTTTGATAAATAAAGCTTTTACTTGCTTTTTTAGTCTTATAAAAAGTTAATAACAAATTTTTTTCCTTTCATTGCATTTTTTAATTTTTTAATACAATTTTTTATAGGAGAACGTGTTGAATCATCTAATCACTTTAATTTCAAATCCATAATCTACTATTAGTTCTAAAAATTACTTTTAGAAGATCACAAGACATACAAGTCAAATTTAAAAACTCAATAAGTCTGGGTATCTATGAATTGACCCA
>JXPE01042881.1:6464-18245 GCA_001015215.1 Holcocephala fusca
AATCGCAACAATGCCTACTTCCGACTAATCATAAAGATTTTGGAATACAATATATTTTATTTCTGACGCCTGAGATGGAAAGCAGGAACTTCTCTTAGAACTTTAATTCGATTTGAATTAGGACATTCTGGATAAATAATTGGAGATGAGCTAATTTAGAACGAAATAGTAGCTACCTATGCTTTTGTAATAATTTTTTATTAGCTATTTCATGGTGGGACTCCAAACTAATTAATCCTCTTAATACTTTCTCTAGTTAATTAACAAAATATTTTAAAAAATTCTTCATCTCTAGCTAGTAGAATAGTAAAAAATGGGCAGGTGAACAGTATACCTCAATTGTTATCAAGTATTACTCATAAAAAATCTTCAGTTGATTTAGCAATGTTTTTTTTTTCATTAATTTGCTAGTAATAGGGTTACAATAAAGTTTGCATCTATGAAGAGCTAAGACATAACTCGGTCTTTTTAATTTTTATTCAATACATTAAAGAAATTTTCACTTAAAAAAAAGTGTGGACATTTTATCTCCATACAGGTTCCTTATTCACACCTAATGCTAATTCAAATATGAAAACAAAGCTGCAAATTTCTTGGAAAAATCAGAAGATTATTTTTAAGGGCTCAGTAAGTTTTACTACTTTTTTTTTAAGTCATTATCAGTTCTTTTCAAACCACTCAAATAATCATTCTACTTTTTATATTGTTTACATTTTTATTAAAAGTTTATTTTTAGTAATAAACAGAAATACATTTAAATTTGAAAAACCACATTCGGAATTAACATAAGAAAGTACTTTTCTACATAAAATTCGCCCTCAAATTTTAAAGAAATTTATACTTTCTTTAGTGTTACTTGGTATTATTTAAAATTGGTCAATGTTTTGAACTATCTTTCACTAAAACAATATCAGATCCATAGCACAGTTTGAAACTCTTACTAATTCTTCTATTTCCGTCAGACATATTGCATTTTCAAGCCTTGTTCTTCTTCAGTTCATTATCCAAGTAGAGATTTTGAATTATTCCAAATACCTTCCTTCTCTTGATTATTGGAGAAATCTTGTCTCCAAAATACATTCTTAAGTTTTTTAGGTTTTTAAGTCAGTTTGAAGTTTTAGGTTATAGCCTTAAAATAAAAATCAATTTCCTTAAAAATGCACATCTACAAGCAGTGTTCGAAGCTATCTCAGTGTTCATTAGTTCAAATTCAAAATACCATTCTTACACTTACTAAAAGACATATCGCAGTCAGCTTAGACTAGAAGACTCATGGTTCATCCAGAATTTATAACCTTCTATACTATACGAACTGTAAGCAAATTATTAATTCATTAGTTTTTAACACCCACATCATCCTAGATTGCTTCTTAATTGAAAAGCTAATGATGTGAAATTCTATTAGTACTTCGCAAGATAAAAAATGGTTTCCATTACTAGACGCCATTTCATTACATATCCTATTGCAAGCAACAATATCAACATTTCTGTTTGGTAATGGTCAAATTTTAAAATATTTCTGCTGCGAGTTTTTTGTGGTTTCGGGTCCAATTATTGGTGTAGGAACATGTTAGAAGGGGTAAATAATTTTTCTCAAATAGGCGTGCAATATTTGAGACTCCAATGTGCTCTATGAAAATCATAGTTATTCAAAATTCAACAAAACTCAACTTTTTCAACTCAAATTGGTAGCCCACTCTAGCATATAATCCATAACCATGCTGGCAAATACAAAGAACTCTAACCAAATGTATGTTAAAATTTTGACTAACTCAAAATTGTATATGATTTCGAAATATTGCAGGTTTTTAGCTAACGCGTTTACTTCTTTAGGAAAAGTGATATTGTGTTGTAAAACGAGTATTCTTTAACAAAATAATTTGAAGCTTAAAAATCATTTGCAAAACTCTTTTATTTTTGGATAATAGTTCTATATGGGTTGCTTCACTCACCTTTGAGATGACATAAAACTAACATGTGATAGTAATACAAAAAGGAGTTCGAGAGTTATCGTAGAATTTATGGACACTTTTTTCATGTACATCCCAAACCCAAAAAGAATCAATCTTTCCAACTATCTTTCCTAAGGCATAAATTTCGCAGAAAATAGTTAGACTTGTGTCCCAGAATTTACTTATTGCCAGTAATTACTAATCTCGTTATTCTTACGCAATAATTGAATGATTTCACCTAAAATAATTTTCAGGTAACCTAAGTTTCACTATTGTTAGCTTATGTTACAGCCTTAAGGTATATTCTCAATTGTGATTAATTATTACTGCCTAAGGTTAGTAAGGTTTTTTAATGTTTTACAAGCATTTTCAGCGCTTCCTGAAGCCGGTGTTAAGATGAAATGATTTTAATTGTCCGATGAAAGCTTGTTAGTTTAACAATAATTTTTCAGAAAATTATAAAAAAAAAACTGCACGGTATTTTGTTTGGGCATCCATTGAAAATAGCCGCCCGATCATATATCATTGGTACAAATTGTTTAACAGGTAAGAAATCATATAGGTGCTTGTAGAAAACACCGACAACATATGTTGAGAGACAGTTGTACGGATCAATTATAGGCTTCGGCTAATTGAATTTACCTTTTTTAAAATTGTGCTCTTATCAATTCTTGTCTATCGGGAAAATAATCCACCTTACAAAAAAAGAACAAAATGTTTCTACTGCTAGTTTTTAGCATGGAAACATGGAGAGCTCCTTGTCTTGTAAGCCCTAAGATCCTACAAAATTTATTTTTTATTTTTTTGACTAGTGAAGGTGCTGCAAAGGTTGTCTAGCCAAGTAAAGTGTGTATTTGTGGCTTTTATTTGTTTTTCTTTTAATGAAAACTCTTGCTACTTACCCGTCCGGAAGTTAACTGTCTTCAGTTTTAGTTCTTTAATTTCTTGACTAGATGCCTACTACTTTGGACATCCAATCTGCCCTGGTCAATATAAAGATTTATTGCGCTTGGGTTTTTCGTTCATTCTTATTCTACTTTTCGCGGTGTAAACATCAGATTTATTGGTGCGATCAGAGTCGATGATCTTGTGTATGTTCTGATGTAACAACAAGTGTATAGTTACAAAGTGGAAAACTAATAATAACCTTTTGATTTTTACCGACACAATATTAAAGGTAACTTCTATTCAGTGATTTAATTTGATTTAATATTCAAATTTAATAATATTTCAAAGGGCGTTTTTATTGTGCTCTAAATATTGTGAAATTATTCTACAATTCCATTAAAATATTTTCCAAACTAATATTACTTTTATAAATGCAATGTGATAGCTATCACTTTTTCCCCAAAATTATGTAAGTTAATTGCAGAACTATAAATAAACCAGCGAACGATTTATATGATCTGTAGAATAATACTAAAAATAACCAGTGAATAATACAAAGTTGCTGCTTAGAGTATATCCACTCCAAGACGAAAAATTCAATAGAGGAATAAAGTCCTGCACAGTTCTTACGTTTTGTGTTTATTGCTTAAGAAATCTGACTAGCTAACTTTTTGTAATTAAAAGAACAAACCTACTAGAATTACTAAAGGATTTTTATAAAGGAAAATTGAACCTATATTTTTTTTTTGTTGATCGAATAAGTTAATTTACTTTTTTTCATCTTTCCATTGCTGTCATGTGTTGTAAGTGAGTTATAAGAACTAAGTGTTTTAGTTTTCCGACATAACTCTTTAAAGATTTTCATAAATAAAGTAACAATTTATCCTCATTCAGAATCTTTAAAAATAGTTGCTTGCCAGTCAACATTATAAACAAAAATTACATAAAAATTGCAGCCCTCTGCTGAACGCTTTTCCGATATTTTTGTAATTAGTTCGACTTCAGACTTCCAATTTACCGTCAAAGCTATCAAGCTATTTACATATAATTTGGAAATTAATTTTGAGAGAAAGTTTGCAGGTTCCTATTGGAGATTTAAGCTTAGAAAATGTTTTAGATTATTTATATCCACTGCCTGTTGAAATATAATAAAATCAAGGTAATAACATCCTAAAATCTGGTTAAAGAAAAGCAAAAAAACAAAACCTCTTAATATTACGCATTTAGCGAACGCTAGAAGCAATTGAACGACTTAACTACTAAATGCATAAACTCATCTTCAGGTAGACTAAAGTAATGAGAAACTTTGACGAAGCCACCTTCATCCTAAAACTGGAGAAATCATTTTTGAATTATTAAACACAAAATTTATTATCAATAATAATACGTTTGATACTGATATATGTTTTGAGCAGAACCGATCTGCTTACCATGTTAAATATTCAATGTTCAATCTGCCATCCTTTAAAAATTCAATAGCATACTATTCGCTTTTATAATTAGCATCGACAATTTCCAATGAGAAACAGTTGATTAGCAGCTATTTAATGAAGGAAAACGTAACTGATGACCAATTTCATTAGAATTGTTAAAAAATGTACTTATCTATTCTAAAGCCTGATGAAAAGCGTAGACATTTTATCTCCAAAAAGGTTCTTGAGATCTGAACACATATGAAGAAATTTTTTAGAAAAATTAGAAGATTATTTTTAAGGGCTCAGTAAGTTTTACTACTTTTTTCTAAGTCATTATTAGTTCTTTTCAAATAACCCAAATAATCTTTCTACTTTTTATATTCTTTACATTTTTATTAAAAGTTTATTTTTAGTAATAAACAGAAATACATTTAAATTTGAAAAACCACATTCGGAATTAACATAAGAAAGTACTTTTCTACATAAAATTCGCCCTCAAATTTTAAAGAAATTTATACTTTCTTTAGTGTTACTTGGTATTTTTTAAAATTGGTCAATGTTTTGAACTATCTTTCAGTAAAACAATATCAGATCCATAGCACAGTTTGAAACTCTTACTAATTCTTCTATTTCCGTCAGACATATTGCATATTCATGTTTTTCTTCAGTCCATTATCCAAGTAGAGAATTTGATTTATTCCAAATACCTTCCCTTCTCCTGATTATTGGAGAAATCTTGTCTCCAAAATACATTCTTGAGTTTGTTTCTTCAGAATTGGTGCATATCTTTTTATTGTCCATTCCAAATCCGAAAGGATCATTTAAGTAATTAATTTTAAGTCAGCTTTCTTTCATATACTCTAAAAAGCCTTCGATGAGCCTTACAATCTTTTTAAAATTTCTTCATTATTGCCTATTGCCTGATTTGATTAATTTCTAAAAAGCTAAAAATATCTTAAAATGAAAACTAATGTTACTCTCAGTTATTTTATTTACTTCGCCATCCATTTCTCTTTCCCTGCTTTTATTAGTCTTCAATATTTTTATCAATAAGAGCTTACAAATTAAATCATCAAACATCAACCAAACAATAATCAAAGTTTATTGTAACAAAAGAAAAGTGGCAGATCAATGTCTGATTTGCGGACAATACAAATATGCCATGAAATAAATTTACTGTAACAGATGATCTTAATCTACACCTAGGCTGATTACATTAAATGGATGAAAGCGGATTAGGTGAGAAGTATCTATCGTGGATGGAACAGCTTTAGACTGTCGTAAAATCAAAGATTAATGAAAAGTGAAAGCTTTGGAAAATTTTAAAAGTAAGTAGGAAGTAAAACTGTTCAGACGAAACTGTTTAAAATTGCTTAAAAAAAAACTTCAGTATTGTTTCCGAGATTAAAATAAACATACAAAATGGTTAAGAAGTAAATTGGCAATAAGACAAAATGGCAATGGAGACAAAAAAATTATAAAAAAATGTGTCAGGCTCATCTATAGATTTTTATTAACTGTTCATCTGTGAAGGTACTGTTATTTCAGATGCAGATCGCAGAACGCAGATGTTGTGTATGATCTAAAGTGGGACGTTTCCAGGGGCCTTTAAATCTGTAAAACGGCGTTAAAATTCAAATGAATTCACGTACTTGGAATGCTCATTTATGAAACTTTAATTAATTTCTTCGTTTCAACTAAGGCAGTTGAATCATTTTTTGTTTTTCTGTTTTTACTTGGTTTTTTTTTTGTGAAATGAACTAATCTTCTTTTTTGATTAATTACAAAGTAATTTTGCACAATCTTTTCAAATTAGTTGCCATTCAATAAAAATACGACCAAACTTAATAACGTGAAAATAATTAGTTTTTTTTTTATTCATTACTTAGTTAGCTGGTCACTATTTACAGTCCAAGCACGTTGTTTTCGAAGAATTTTGCTCCTATAAGTGTACTTTCTATACAATTGAAAGAGCTTTATGCAATATCCCTCAAACTCTTACAGAACTACTGTGATTTCTTCAAATTCTGGACGTTCTATGTGATACTCCTAATATCAGTAAAGTACTCTAATTCCATTTGTATCCTCTCCTTCCTAATATGCTCCATAGTATCATTACAGAAAGTGTGTTCATAATAGTTAGAGTCCGGCCTGGTATCCCAGTGGTGTAACCATTGGATTATCCACACAAAGGTCGCGGCTTCGATTCCCGCAAAGAACATAAAAAAAAAGCTTAAAAAGGGCTTAAAAAATAATGCACTAAAATATAAAGCAAGCCGCATAGAACCAATAAACTGCTTAGATAAGAAATCTAACAGTTTTAACAAATAATAACTTAGATTTAAGATTTGCAAAAATTTATGTTAGAGCCGAAAAAAGGGTTAATTCATATAACAAAAATCAATAATGTTAAAAATTGAGGATCGTAGGCTTAGGTTGTTTGACCGAAAATGAAAAGTTCACCAGTTATTTATGAAATATTACATTCTGGATCTCTGCTTTCTCGAACTTCAACAACTACAATAAAAGCAGAAATTATATTGAAATTTCTCGATCCCATCGATGTTAATAATGAAATTCTCGTTTTTCATTCAAATATTTTTCCAATATATTTTTTCAGGATTGACGAGAATATCAGTGGTGCACAAATATACCAAAAATTTCTCCACAATAAATCAATTGCACTTTTAGATTACTTCAAAGCCTTCGAAAGTTACTCATAGATATGTGCTTTCCAGAGTTTTGGTCTTTTTCTTTCGTTCTAAATACTAAGCTCTTAAGATTTTCTTCCTATTACTAGCAGTTCTTAAATTTTCAAAGTAATTAGAAATTCTGCTCTAAACATTTTCTTTTCGATCTGAAACTAAAACAGTCATGCTAATTATTCGATTTCTAAGGCCTTCCAAAGCATTAATTTAGTTAACATTAATATGTCTGATTCTTCCCTAAAATTGAGAGTACCATCAACTAGACCTTATTCAAGTATCTTTAATAGTATTGAAAGCTATTCTCATTAACTTAATGGTGTAACGCCACAAAAAATAATAAATATCTTTTTTTTTGAACGTTTAGTATATTTTCTGTGCTTTCCATTTTTATTATAAACACTTACTATCTAACACTAGTACATTTAGTTAACGCTATTTTTAAATTTTTTACAGATGGAGTCTTTTGAATAAAATACAACTGTTGCCAGGAACCTTACAATTTGTTTTTTATGTTTTTAGTTCTTTTAATCTTAAGTTAATCTTTGAAATAGATTTCACTAAATATAAATCACATTCTTAATGATTTCTGATTTATAGTGGTTTTTTGTTTTGTAAGTCATATACATGTTACATACTCGTACATCTATCTAAAAGGCCATCATTGTCATTCTCGTCTTCTTTTCTCCTTTTCAGAACGTCAAAGATAACAAATAACTTTTCATAAATTTATCAGTGCTCATTAAATTTAATAATCATTATTTCATCAACTATATCGTTTTTTTATTTTTATCATTAATGTTTTTAAAGATTTTATATACTTTCTTACAGGAGTTCAACATGTACCACCTGCACACTTTGATATTTATCTATGCAACAGTAGGAGTATACTCAGTGTATGGAGGACATTCTGCTAGTAGTATTAATCCTTCTCAATCTGGCCGACATAATGATCAATACCTTCAAGAAAAGGATGACCAAAAATCAGATCAAATATTGAACGAACACAACCCATATCATTTGACTAATGATTATAAAATGGAGCAGCAATCGTATTCCGACTGGAGTCCTTATAAGCAGGGAATTTATTCACAACATAATCCATATTTTAATTTATTTGGTTATCCTAATCCAATTTTTCTGCCATATCCTGTATTATTTCAACCAGATTTCCTTTATCCATACGCAATGGCTAACGATATTGAAGATCCGTTGTCTAGAGCAAATACTCGAAGACCTACGCCATTTAGAAATTCTCCGATTTATTATGTTAGAATTCCACCAACACCGTATATGTTTATTCCAGGACTAGGTTATACTTCGCAACCACCAAATTTTTCGCCTAATTTCTCTCCCATTATGCAATTTAATACACTACCTACACTTCCAGTTCAACCTGCAATTAGTCCTTTAATTAATCTACCTCTAAGTCTCGTTGGAAATGGAAAACCAACAAACATATACCAATTAGATTCGAACGAAATTCAATCACAATATCAATCCTATACACCTTCCAGACCGCCTTACAGACCACCCTATCAGTCTTTCATACATGATTCAAAAATCACTCATCTTAAGAGGCCATTCCTATTCAACGGAAAGCCCGACGAGATTTATGTGCTTCCTAGTAATATAAATCCTATTCAATCCATCTATCAACCATCCCTACAAAATTATTATTAGAATAACAGATTGCAAGAAAATAAATTCACATTATTTGATTAAAATAATGATAACATTTTATTGCGAAAGTTCTAAAACTTTTAATAAATATCGACTGTTAATTAGTCCTTTTAACCCAGTCTATAAAATATTAAAGTTATTGATTATGGTATGCTAAATTCTACGCATATTCTGTGATTTCATATTTTAGTTATTAGTTTACTGTGTAATTAGAATTATTAAACAAATTATGATATTGTTCTTTGTAAGATTTCCGAATAAAGTTTTTAAATTCAACATAAGGATCTTTTAATTTATGAAAGTATCTATGGAATCTGTTAACTTTTAAGTAGATGATATCGAAAAAATAAAACTTACAAGATTTAGTTGACTTTATCATCTTTTAAGGGACTTGTAATAGTATGCAAAATATTTATTTAGAAAGCAGCTGAAAAAAAAGAATTTGATTGAAGAGTGGGCATTCATCTTAGCATAAAATTTTTAAGACATTTAAGTAATGTTCTAAGTTTTTCCAGAGATTTATTTGGTCCTTCAATCTAAGAGATTACAAAATTATCTTGTCGCGAGCTAAAATTTATGAAGGACGAGAAATGTTATCCAACATAACCTAGATAAAACTGGTGGTAAAAAAATGAAGTATAACGTGAAAACCAATAAAAAAAATCAATTTTTCAGTTTTATTGTCAAAAATTTTAATAACAAAGTTAGTTAAGTTGTCATATACCATGAACCATGTAATAACCAGCCATCACACTGCCACATTGTTACATTCAAATGGAACATTCATAATTTCCATATTAAGAAAGGTGTAACTAGATTTTTCTGAACGTAGTTAAAGTAAGCAATTTAAAGAGGTCAACCTTTTCGAATAGTAACTGGTCCATAAATTTTACATTAGCAACCTTGCACCGGTAATCTAGAGTATCTTTAGGTGGTCAACTTAATGAGGAAGTAACAAAAGATTTTTTCAAAGAATCTAACAAATATAATCTTTACAGAATCCAATCCAATATAGATTTTAGAATACCAGCAACCTACTAGGCTAGTATATTCCAGTAAAGATCTACCAAACGGTGTATATAATAATGTTCGAAAATAATTTAGACCAAATTTTGATGAAGCCAACTATTAAGTTAGCCTTGAAAACAATATTTTTAAAACAAGGTGTACACGAAGGTTTAAAATTAAATTTAAATTAGTGTTGTATCCAAAAGATTGTAAATATAGTTGACCAGATTACGCCCTGCGCAGAAAATCATTATCTGTCATTTACCAATATTGAGAGTTAAGTTATTATTAGTAAGTCAGAAATAAAAAATGTTGAGTACCACTTTGAGAGCCATGAAGATCAGAAAGCAAACAGTCTTTGTAATGCAACCAGCATAGAGACCAGAAAAAAAATTAAGATAGAGACCCAAAAAAGTGTTCATTTTGATGAATAAACATAGAAAATTTAGTTTTTCATTTTGCAGAAAACAATGGAATTAGATACTAAAATTCATATAAATTCAGTCAGACTGACATCTTTTGGAAAACCTCAACATGTTACTAAATAAATATTCTTATAAATTTGTAAAAGTAAATTTTTCCGGGAATATACCATGTCGTTTTTGTGGAAAGGCTACTACTCTAAAAGGATGAAAATATCAAATACTATAAATGAATGATACCGAGTTTTGGGATGCAAGGAAGCTTCACAATAAAATGTTAATTGGAGATATCATTCATGCAACCTTTTATATGGCGGATAATAGAGGGATTTTTTCAAAAGGCAGGGAAAAGTCAATACAACAAATTTATTAAGGCGGAAGAGCAGAGCATTATAACTTCTAAAGACCACAGACTTATTAGACAAAACTTCTCGTGTGATGGAGAGAATTTCATATAGTTATTTACTGCAATTATGGTATCTACTTGTGAAAAATTGTTATTAAGATTGAACTTAAATGGATCGAAAAAACAGAACAAAATTAGCAAACATATTTCTAATCGCATCTTGTACCTCCTTGAAGAGTAAAGAATTATCCATTTTTATTTTTAAATAAATATTTTCAGAAAATGTACGTTATTGAGTAAATGTTTTACATTGCAGATCAGTTAAGTATTGCTCGTAGAATATGACAATAGAGATGACAGTTCCTAGACTCCATATATTTCTTTTCTAACACGCAATGCCACGTTAGACACGTAGTTATAGAATTGCAGAATTTATTACTAAAGGAAATTTTTAGAATCTAGTAATGTAGTTATTACTAACCAAATATTACTAACCCAAAAAAATTCCAGACCACTATTTCTAACGTAATTTCAGAATTTATTAAAGTCATTTCAAAGTTGTTACTGAAATTTCAAACGCCAGGAAATTCCACATGTTCTATTGATAAGAAAAGAGAAGGATAAAAAGATTAAATATTGTTTAATTTTTAGAATAGTAATCTTACAAGCAACAAGGCTAATGTTAAATATTAAAGAAAAATGAAGGAAAGCTATTTACAAAGTTGCAATAAGGCCTGTTTCATTTTCAGAGAGTACATCATTACTTCGAACCATTCCATTTTTGTTGTGATTGGAATGAAAACTTGTATATCAACTGGCCAAAATGTTAGAGTTAGAAAACCTAAGGTGTCTTGAGAACAAAATGCCTGGAAAAAGTTTTTATTTTAAAAATTTCAGAGCACAAGCAGCGAGTGAAAATCAATAGCAGCTGATTTTTTTGAAGTTTGAGTAAATCATAATGCATGTCACGATGGAAAAAAGAATATACTTCTAATTGACCTAAAAATTATTACGTAAGATTTATAAATTTAAGCAAGGACATAACACAAAAAAATATGTCATCGTTTGATTGGGTTGTGTTACCTTCTGAAGAATTTCGTAAAAGAAAATTAATTTAAAAAATGTATGCGTGAATGTATGAAAGTATTAACTAACCTACAAGGTTTTTGTACATTTTGCATAAATTTTTCAAATCGATTTTTAAGTACGAAAGGCTAAGCAAGGAACCGTAGACACAAAATATTATATCCGGTTTCCCCGGAGCGGTCGTTTCAGTTTACTGAACAGCCAGAAGTCACACGGAGCTAAATCAGGTGAATACGATGGTTGTGGAACGATATTGGTTGAATTTTTGGCGAAAAA
>JXPE01043181.1:0-13179 GCA_001015215.1 Holcocephala fusca
ACTTATAGATTAAATTTTGGATGTTCTAGAAGGGGTTAGAACTACCTTAGAGCATTTGTTGAGTACATCGGTACGAAAAACTAAATCCAATTTTCAAAAAACCTATCATTGATGATCGCTTAATACTAGGCTAAATCTAAACAAGACT
Source organism: Holcocephala fusca (assembly GCA_001015215.1). NCBI lineage: Eukaryota > Metazoa > Arthropoda > Insecta > Diptera > Asilidae > Holcocephala > Holcocephala fusca. The sequence goes on from JXPE01043181.1 coordinate 149, forward strand.
AAAACTAAAAAACAATCAGACGGGATGAGAAGGAAATTAGTGAGGGAATTGGGGAAGTTATGTCTACTGATAGACTCTTATTTGGGTCAGTGAATCCTTTGTTATATAGAAAAACGGCTGTCCCGTCTTCATCGCGGAATTCGTTTAAGAACGATTAACGAGTTGATTAGTGGAATTTTGAACAAGGTAAAGATATCTGTGCGCAATTGAAATTAGATATTCATCAAGACATTTTTTCGTACAAGTATGAGTTTGAATGGTGGTTTCCGTTGNTAGTTTATACAGCGACGGAGTATTTTCCTCTCTAATACGCGAAGTTTTTTCAACTTGTCTGAAGAACTGCAAGACCAAATGGGAAATGCGTAGGAGATTATGGGACGAATTAATTATTTATAGCAGAGAATCTTGATTCGAGTTGATTACTATACCGAAGTGCATTCTGGAGGTACTTTGTACGAACAGAGAATACTTGTGAACTTATTGATGTAGCTCCTCATAAATACGAGCAAGAACGAAACAGCCATAGAAATCAAACAGAAGAGATAAAAGTCGACTATTTGGTGTCTTTTAATTGGTAGAAGAGTTAGTTTGGAGGTCTCAAATTTAGAAGTAGTCTTTTTGGTATACCAAGGTTTTATGTCATTTCTCTGTAAGCTCGAAAAAATTGACGCATCTTAAACTGAGTAGTACTGCATGCAAGAAAACTGTCGTCAGATGGGACTTCTTCGTAGCTTCGTAGCAGGAGCTGTATCTGAGACACAGTTAAATATTTTGAATTCCTCTTTTCCTGTTCTCTTCTAACTCAGCCATATTCGTACATCTATGCAGAAATTTTAGTAAAAAAAATATTCAGTTGATTATTTGAAGAATAAAAAAAGATGAACTTTGAAGACTAAAGCTAAAATAAATAACTAATAGAACTACTGCATGGATTAGTTGTACGAATTTTGAAAATTTTCATAGCTTAGGAAATGATAAAATAGTTTTAGCTAAGTAATCAAGAAGTTTTCTATTTTAGATTAGATTAGAACTGTTTTATTTGGGAAAGAATCCATCAGCACTTTATATAAGCTAGGAAGTGGTTTTAACTAAATGCTATAAGACGTAGTAATAGTAAATATTGCTTTACGTTTAAATTGCGAAAAATATGAAGACACAAGAATTATTCCGGGGAGAAATTTTAGATTAAATAGGGTTGATGGAATTCATTGGAACATTATTCAACGAAGTGTACTGGAGGGAATGCTTACAAGAAGATTACAAAATTACTCAATTCCTAATAAAGAGAATTGGATAGAATCATAAAGTAAAATTACTTTTAGTTATTTCGATGGTATTTGACAGTTATGTTGAATGTTCATAAATTTTTTGTTTTTTGTTTTTTATCATGCTGTAATGGACCAGGAATTGCTCTATGATGATTAGCATAATATTGGCAACGAGAGAAATTCAGGTATTGTAGTTTGAATTCAAGGTTTGAGTTCACCGGGTACCGATGAGCAATATTCAATCTGAATATCTCCGGCTTGTAATTAGGAGTGAAAGAGTGGATAGTAAATTGTTTCACATCTGTGTAGTTCTACTTAAGAAGGACTCATGAAACTTAATGGCTAGCCAAAACTTGTCGTTGAGAGTGTGAAGATGAGAGCAAACTGAAACTTTTGTAGTATGTGAAGAACAAGCACTACAATTTTTGAAATTTGAGGTTTTGGTTGGTCAAATTAGAAGCTGTAAGTAAGATTCGTAAATGGAATTTGGATGCACTAATTTTTTGGTATGTGGAACCAATTTTTTATATTAAACTAGGAAGAATTACATAAAGCTATTCAAGACAAATGCCTTCGTCATAATGCTAAGAATTTTTTTAATATCTCAAAAAAGATTAGCACTTAAATACGAGATTTTGATATGTTGATATTCCCGAGACTTTGTTTTATCAGATTTCAATTAATTTTGATTCATCGAGAGCCTTTTAAATGGACAGGTTTTCTAAAGTTATAGTCAAGTTATAAAGGTAATTGAAAATTTACTTTGTAATGCTTGTTTTTTAATATTTTTAATATTGGTTTATATTATTGGTTTCCATTATAGATTGACTGCCAAGAAGAGTGGAAGAGGATGACAGTAAATAAGGACGTAGTAATACTTTTCTTTAATACAACAGGGTTTTCTATCTTAATATATAGATAGATAGGTAGGTACGTTAAGTGGACCCACTCATCTTTACGTCTCACAATTACTTCTATGTTTTTTAATTTAGGATCGAGATATGAAATCTATTAAAAAAGATATACTGATCAAATTTGTTTTAATAAAAGTAACGAATTGCAAATTATATTTTTTGCTGTTCACACTAGCATTAAAATATGTAAACTCCAATGCAATGGAAATCTGATGATGCCTAAAAGGTGCAATTCCAGCTTCTGCATTTCGTTTTTACTTTGTTTTTGTTATTTTTTTTTTTTTTTTTTTTTTTTNTCGAGATATGAAATCTATTAAAAAAGATATACTGATCAAATTTGTTTTAATAAAAGTAACGAATTGCAAATTATATTTTTTGCTGTTCACACTAGCATTAAAATATGTAAACTCCAATGCAATGGAAATCTGATGATGCCTAAAAGGTGCAATTCCAGCTTCTGCATTTCGTTTTTACTTTGTTTTTGTTATTTTTTTTTTTTTTTTGTTATTTTCTTTTAGTTTTTGTTAAAGTATAAGAAGAACTTGGTAAGGAAACTAATCAAAAAATTTCATTAATCCATGATTAGGTTTGGACCCGCTGGAGATAAAATCGATTTATATACACGAAGTCGAAGTTATAAAGACGTTCCCCAATCCCTGAGCTATAAATTACATTTGCAGATTGGTTTAAACTGCCTACCAAGGATATCTTGTTATGAGTGCTTCATTTGCCATTCATTTATTGAGGTTATGATTACTTCACTTCTTTTGGTGCTTCTTCCATTTGCAGTGGCTTCAGAAAGTCAATAAATACGCCCAAATCATCCTTGAGGGTTCTGTGTCTGAGAAACAGCACTGGTTTACTTATGTTATCTAAAGGTGGATGATCATTAATCTATCGCTAGCCAATAACTCGCGGATATTCAAACAATCAATTAAGTGATTTGTTGAAATTGGTTTTGTTTACTGCCGTTTTTGATGTAATGTATCTTGTTTTGGGATTTATAGTTCCGCCAGGGATGTATACCCGGAAAAGCTTAATGAATGTCAAGAAGTAAAATTAATATTTTATTGAAATGTAAAATACTCCAGTAAATTAAGTTTGTATTTACTATACGTTTTTTTTTCGGATTTGCTTGCATTTATAAAATTTACAGACGAACTATCTATCATCCAGCCAGAGGTAATCAAATACAAAGTCATTCATACGGAAATTCCTTAACATGAGTAGTAAAACGTTTTTTTTACATGTCTACATGAGTAAAGAAATTAAAAAAAATTCTAAGATATATTAGTTTTTTCTTTTTAAATTGAAATATGCTACTCATCAGGCACCATAAAATACTCAAATTAAAAACTTGTAAGCGTACTAAATGAGAGATTCGGACTTTCTATCTACTTTAAACGAGCAATGGAGTTTGTGTGTCCTTTTATAATTTTGGAACATTGAGGGAATCTTTTTCTTGTTTTTTCTGAGCTTAGTCCTTACAGATATCTTCTTCAGTAAGGTTTAATTTTTCTTACTTAATGTGATTGAAGCACTGCTATCAAATAACACTGCTACCAAATGATTAGCATAATTAGCTTCTAGATTTTTCCAGGATCAGCTCAGATTATTCCGGAGAGATCAATATTGATTCACATAACTCATATGACTCAGATAACGAAGAGATGTATATGTACGGTTTTGTTTTATGGTCAAAAAGAAAAACCTGTGTGATTAATTTTACATTTATACAATGAAAACCTTATAACCCCTAAACTCTTGAATCATCGTGCTCTTTTTAGGACTCGTACAAGTGTCTAAGACAAAGCGTTAGAGAATAGAGATAAATGCAGAAATTTCCGAGCTGTATGATTAGATCTTTTCATATAAGTAATGCTGAATGATTCTACAATAATGTAAATTATGTCAGTTGGAGTTGAAGAGTTGAAGAAAATGAGTATGTAATGTTTCATTAATAACAAAGCTTAATCTGCAATATTAAATCTTTATTTCAGTAAAGTTGCAATGCCCAGATACTACTGCTTCCATTCAGCAGTCAAGCAGTAAATATTGACATTGATGGGATCTCTATAGTCTTAAAAAGCTATTTTCATGTCGCATGATGATATTCTTCTAAAGCATTCGTCACAACTTTCGCAATTCATTTATCTGTTTATGTTATTTGTCATTCTGGTCTTGCATTATTGATTATATTCATACGGTGATCATGAAAACGATTAGTAGTTGTAATTATAGTCCACTGTTAGTTCATTGTAATCTTCAATTAGAGCACTGACGGTTCCTGTCGAGTCTTTGCCACTTAAAGTTCCAATCACAATATACGATCTTTGGTCTTTATTAAACCAAGAACTAAAAATTACACGCACATCTTACTCAAACTTTTAGGTACAACTGAACAAAAGGAAAAAAGAGCTGATTCAAGATATTCTACATTTTAAAGTGAGTAAAGTCTTTTACGTTATTATTTTCTTCAATTTTACTTAACTTTTCCTAAGTCCTCTATTTGTGATGGGTTTTATTTAAAAAATTGCAGTACATAATCAGCATCAAAAGCTTATCACCATAATAAGTACAAAGAAAGACTATTTTTGAAATCCTTTATGATTTTTACATGGAGGACCTACAGAATAGATGGGTTGAGCATTTTCTTGATACTGAAAATGTGAAGAATTTAATTGTATTTGAAGAAATAATGGTGAATCGAGAGTGAGGAAATGAATAAGGTAGTTATCCTTATTACTACGAATGGTAGTTTCCTTGACTCGTGGTAATGTTTATTTAATACTTTTCTTCTTTTTTGTTTTACAATGTTAACTTAGATTCAGAAATGATGCAGGAGGAGAAAAATATAGAGAGAAATCCAATTCAATGAAGTGAAGTAATTCTTACGCACCAATTGGTTTTTATAATCGTCGCGTGCCCTTAATTTTGTAATGAGAGGGTGTGTAATTGTAGGTCACATATACGAGGGTTCAAGTCCTTTTATTTTGGCACAGTCGTGTGTAATTTTATTAACTCTGAGGTTGAGTTGAACAAAAAAGTTATATTGAGAAACGTGTGTAGTTTATTAAAACGACATCCTCTCATCCTTTTGGATGGGTATTTTAACTATATTAGAGTTAATAATTTCGAGTGTTAGAAAGATTTATTTCTATTTACGTAAAAAGAATTAAGTTTAAAGTCAATAGTAATTGTAGTGATGTGCAGGGTAAATATTTTAGGGGATTGTTTCAAGTAAATTTTTACCAAAATATCAAATGAAAACTTATGAAAACTTTTATATCCAAAGGATCCATCTTTAGTTCTGTATTTACAAAAAAAATTATCTTTCCTATGTCGTAGATTAATTTACATAGCAAATCGAATTAAATTTATTATATTTAAAGGCAATATTAATAAAGAATTCAAAAATAAAAAGAAACAGAAGACCCATTGATAGCCTCCGAACTTGGGCATCTTTACTGCCAACTTAACACCTCAAGGATAAATAATGTGTGCTTTTCAAGCACTCGATATAAATTACAAAGGAACATTTCAATGCTTACCGCTGGTTAACCTGCTGTGAGCTTATTAGTGCTGATATTGGACCTTATTTGCTGTGCAACCGGCATATGAACTTCTTAACGAAATTTTGCAAGAATGACATAAATCTTGGAAGTCGTCTTAAGGTGCTTAATCTTTCGAATAGTCAGCAATACTCGTTGGAAGTTGAAAGGTTCAAAAAAAAAGAAGAAATTTTGTTTTTTTGCGACTCAACAAGGTTCAACATTTGCACTTTTCATATAACAGTCTTTTTTACGTATTCAATCGATTTCTCATCTTTTGCATGTGGAGATGGTGTAACGCTGGCCGCAAACGAAAAAGAAAATAAAACAAGGATCTGATAATCTTCTTCTTTCTCTTTTCCTTTTGATATGCACACATAAATACGTGGAACCCCACATAGATTTGCCAGGGAGCAGACAATGAGCCATAATTTCATTTCACTGTAACAAAGTGGAAAATTTGTGGGTGGCATATTCAGAAAACTGAGATTTACATGTAACACACAAAGGGCATGCATTCAATGAAAATTCAAGAATCAAAGCCAATGTTGGTCATCGTCCTTATTTGGCTCAAATATGGTAACTTTGTGTTGACTGTTTTATTGAAAGCTTTCCAATTCGTTGATATCTCATAGTTCATTGAATAAAATGATTATGTTTTCACTTTTTTTGTTTTGTTTCATCAAAGCTAGCAAAACTATTTTCGTACACAGCAATTTTATGTTGGATACCGCAGATTTACGTCTGTTTACGACTAAATATTTTGATTTTATTATTATTGCAGTATTTCATTTCAATGCGCTATTATGTTGCAAAATTGGACTGTGGATTGAATTCTTATATCACATTTTATCCCGAAAAGTGCTAATCAATATTTAAATCTATTTTCTATTTTTTGCTTAGGACGTTTTGAAAACAATGCTTCTGCGAAACGTTTCATATGTTGCAATAGCAGTTTCCATAGACTTAGTGTCCATAAGCTAAACTCTTCCTATTTCTTTTAGTTTACTCAAAAAAATTACTAGATATTGAAAAAAATGTTTTCAAAATTGATAAGAATTTTAAAAATAGTTCGGATTCAAAAGGCGAGACAAGGGTTCTATGAAGTCCAATTATCCTCTTTCTCTAGCTTCTAATTAAAGGGTTATCACATACTGAAGTAAAAAGATTTAAAATTCGTAAAACCTTCTAGTTGCGTCAATAAAATGTTTGGAAACTGTATGAAAAGAGATACTACCAGATTCAGAGCACTTTGAAGAAAAACCTGGTCTAGGTCTAAAACCTGGTCTAGGTTTAAAAAAATAAAAACAAGTAAATTCATTGGAAATTCGATGTAATGAAAAATTTGCTTAAAAAAATTATTGACAATTCAATTCCGAAAAAAATAGATATTGAAACTTTTTAATTTTTCATTTTTAAACGAAAACTAATAATGAAAGCAAATTGAAGAATCAATAAACTGAACTTGACATGGATGTAGGCCTTACACTAACTTTAATTCTATTCCATTTAATTATATTTCGTTGCTCTTCGGATGCAAATCAAAATTCGCACGGTCAAACTATAACAAAAATGTTGTCAATAGTACTGAAAGTTCTGAGAGATGAACATTAAAACTAAAACTGTCTTAGTATTAGCTTTTGGTAACCATTTTGCTATATTTTGCGTTCAAATATTGCAAATAATGATTTTAACTTCTTTGCTTAGCTGCCTTTTTGCTTGGTTGTGGTTGGTTTTGGGTAGCCACATTTCTTTTAGGTGTGCTATGTCTAATAAACATTCTTTGGTAAACAATGCTAGTGCCAATGATAGCTATTCAAAGTGTGTCAATTTTCATGATTTTAATTAAATATTGCAGGGAATCAAGTGAGTGGAAAGTAGAATTGCTAATATTAAGTTAAGCTTCAGCCGAAATTTGGAGGCAATATTGGAGCTCGGAGGTTAGGATAATAACTCAATATTTAAGCTATTAAATTCTGGCATATACTGTTCGGTTTTGACTAAGAATACTTGAGGATTTTAAAACAATTATGAATATCTATATTTTTTTTAACAATAAAAGGCTTTTCCACTCTAATTAATAGGTAAATAGTAAATAAATAGAATTAATTATTGTTCTGGAAAAAGCCTAAAATTCTGAAAGTCTACCAGTAATGTTTACTTACTTTAAAACTATAAAAGACTGATTAAAGTGTGAGATGGCAAAAATGACATGACAATATTTGAACCTTACGCTAAGGAAGTTTATTTGAGCACAAGTATCAGATTTATGTATTAATCCACTCTTACTTCTTAGTGCAAATACTGTCAAAATGATTTGAGCAATTTATTTTGAAGACGAAGAGATAAGCCAAATTTAGTATTTGTTTTTTCAATTTGCTTTGATATCTCCGCAATACTATGAAATAATTTTGTCCTTTCTTTTCATCTTTGGAATCCACTTTAGCTGTTGATGAATGCATCCTGATGAAATAATTTCATGCATATATGAAAATTGGGTGCATTTAAATCAAACAATGATTTTTTTTAATTTATTTTTATATTTCTTTCTGTATATTCTTTCACATGCATTGCATAAATTAAATGGTGTTACAAATCAACAATGGCATCTAAATGTTTCTTAAATAAATTTAATATCACATAAGGCGCAAGTCAAGGTGAAATTTATTGTGAATTGATTCCGCCAATAGAGTTCATATGAATATTTAAAAGTCCGTCCGATGGTAATATATTGAAATCGATCAATCATTACTTTAAGTGAGAAAAGAATTTCTTGAAGATTGATCGCAAGGGCCACACGCACATATTAACTTTTTAGTTCTTGATCCATCGATGATTTATTATAAATGTGCTGAGATTCGAAAAGTCATCCATTGAATGGATCTTATTTCGATTCTGGTATATACCAAGCGTCTTCGAACTATTTACAATTTTGTATTGAACTCTTAATAACCTTTTACACTTTGTTAAAATATTTTGGCTCGATCGATTCATGCCATAAATTATCAATGCGATATTCATGACTACTAAACAGCTCGCTGAGATCTAAAGAAAAGGCCGATAAGCTTAAGATAGTCGGCGTGGTTTGAATTCTTTCTTCAGATTTTGTGTACACAAAAGACTAAGATTATCTGTATTTTCACTTTCATGTTTGAAGAAAGGTAAAGGATTTGAAAAAAAGTGGATATTTATGATAGTTATAATTGCAAAATATTTTGATCACAGGTTTTTTGCCAACTATTGGGGATTTTGTAACATTTTGAAAATTATTATGAGCTTTTAACCAGTTCTTCAAATTAAATTAAAACTTTTTAATACCAGAGTTATTACGAATTTGGTTATGTGGTAGTTTTATTGTAGGAGACCTAAAATCTTAAAAGAGATCAGATTTAGTACCAGAAGACTGGTTTCGGAGGCTCACAATATGTCAATCTAAGGCCTATAAGATGTATAAAGATATTGGGACAAATTAGTTCTTGGAGTGTTTTGGCTAATTAGGTTGAAGATTTATTAATAATACAAGTGCATAAGTGATAACCGAAAAGAAATTAATGTTCATATAGTAATTGCAGGTTTCACGAAATACAAACTTGACATCAAAAATGCCCAAGAGGGAACCAAATAGATTAAATTTATTATATTCTTAAAAAAATACTTAAGATAATGTGCAATTCTTGATCTCAATTCCAGACAAAGAGAGACATAAATTCATTAATTCCTATATAAATACTAAAGAAGAGTTTATTGAGTTGATTTAAAGTCGTGTAGAAATCAAAAAAATTTTCAAATTTCTTAAAAATTTGGAAATGATTAACAGGAGATTAGAATTAAACTCACTCTGAGCTTTATGAGGTATCTAGAAGACCTTCACATTCATTGTTGTAAACCGATCCACAAGTTTATATGGAATCACAATAATGAATTTTTTAAATCGATGGACATGAAGGGTCATGCAGTTGGGAGCTATTGATATATTTGATAAAGCATCTATTTGAAATTTTCATTATTCTTAACAATAAAATTCTTAGAAAGATAGAAAAAAGGATCGTTTGAGAAGAAAAGAACGTCTGCAGTGGTATTAGCAAGTATTTTAAGCCTAGGATTTCACTAGCCAAGTAAATCAAATAGGATGTGTTGATGAATAAAGTCGAATTTTGCGCAAAAGTTATGTTATAACTTAACTGACATATGAGATTTAGGTTTGGTCCTTAACGAATATATTTTCATGTAACAATACTCCTATTCTTACATTTTTCGATTTTTGTAGGAACTTACTACTACTGGTACTGGTTTTTTTTTGGTAGGATAGGCCATGCATAAAACTAGGAAAACTCTATAAAATTCTTCATGAAAGCTTTGAATCCCTTGAATTTTGCCGGATTGCTTGCTCTGTTAATACTCGTACTATTTATGTTGCCGCTATGTATATTTTCTCTTCTTGAGTAGCTGCTTCTTGTGCCTTTAGTCTTTAATTCTTTGCCTTTCCAAAATTTGTAGTCCCATAAAAAAGGCCTACGATAATCATAAAAGTGTTCATAAAATGTTCGCTGCTTTTTATTGCAGCTGTCGTAAAAGACAGTGTTGGAATTGTAACTTCTAAAAGTAGTAAAAAAATAGTATCCAGAGTCGCTTAGGTCATTTTTTGGACAATTAATTTGACGACTACGTAAGTTTTTTGTTATATTATGAAATAAATTTTTAGATAATTCTTTCTGTTATTAGATTCCAAATTCAAATGTAAATTTCTCTTCATTTATGTGAGCTCATTTGATTTTAACAGTTGTTTGTTAGAAGATTGATAAGGAACTGCCATAGGCCATAATTGAAGCTCTTTTCATTTTGATTGCTGGAAATTCATTCAATTTCGGGCAAATAATACTCACAAAAATTTTTTCGGTTTGATCGTTTTAGGAAAATTGTACTTAAATATTTACCTATATTTATAATCATAATAAATTTAGGATGGTTTTAATGCTATTACTTTTGTGTATGATTCGAAATTTTTCCATCAATCATTTGAAATTACTCGTAAATATTTCATTAAAGCTTTTTATTATCATTTCCAAATAGTTCCAAAGAATCTTAAATTTCTTTTATTTTCTTAATTCTAGTATTTGTTGCAAAAACTTTCATAATCAAATGAGTTAGTATTCAAATATTAAAATTTAATAAAAGTTTTTTGGTGTTTTACGATTGATAGAAATTTAATGGCAATTGTTATTCTTCTTTTTTCGTTATTACTATCATCGAATTTTTTTCTGAAGACTATAACTCTAAAATAATCGGTTAATTAATTATTCGAGTTGAGTTGTAATTTGAATGTAATGTAATCATTTTTAAATAATTATTTCAAAATTTTTACATCAATTCTAATTTTCCCGAGAATATCGATAAAACCCACTCTAAAGGACATTACATTCCAGCTTTTGAGACTTTTAGAAGTTTTAAAATTTAAATAAACTTTTGTTTGGCTATTTGCAGAAAATGCTATTATTCTGTTAATGACTTTAAAACAGTCTTAAGGTTTAGGACTTCATCTCTATGACACTTTGTTTCTAATTATATTTTCTGATTAACAGAATAATTTTTAGTCTGCTACTAAAGACCTCTAAATGATTGAACTATAGAAATTATATGAGTGTTAATATAAAAATATTGTAATTCTTACGACTCAATTGTAATTATCTAAATATAGACTTACCATCACAACAATTTAGATAATTTTTGCTAATGAATTTTTGAAGATTTAATTCACCAACTGTTATAGTTTTTAACGCAAGTAGTCTATCCAAATTATTTGATAGACTATCAAGGAGTATTTGCTTAAAAACTACACCATCGAGGATATCATTCTTGATACAAACAGAAAAAATAACGAATGATACAGCAGTATGGAAAGATAGTGAGCAGTAAATATAAATTGGAGAACTCTTCAATACTGAAAGAATTAATTTTAAGACCGTAGATACTGAAATTAAATTAGAATGGGTCCGAATATTAAATAAGACTTTTCTGCATGGTAGCTATTTTTACACAGGGCTAAGAAATTTCAAAGTAGTTGGTTACCTTGAAAGTTGCTNGAAAAAATAACGAATGATACAGCAGTATGGAAAGATAGTGAGCAGTAAATATAAATTGGAGAACTCTTCAATACTGAAAGAATTAATTTTAAGACCGTAGATACTGAAATTAAATTAGAATGGGTCCGAATATTAAATAAGACTTTTCTGCATGGTAGCTATTTTTACACAGGGCTAAGAAATTTCAAAGTAGTTGGTTACCTTGAAAGTTGCTTAAAATTTTGTACAGGTTTTTAGGGTTAATTACAAAACATTTTAATTGTGTCGTTTTGCGTAGTATTATATTTTTTTTTGCCTCGTTATGTTTTATTCCTGTTGTCCTAATACTTAAAATCAAATAAATTTTAACTAAGGAAATAATTTTCTTTGCATAAAATTTTCCCTTCAATTAGGAAATTTTTCAGGTAGTTGCTTTTAATATTAACTGGCAAAAGGAGCATTTAGTTTGCCTTAAAATTCACTAAGGGCATGAAATTCGGGACGAGAAAATGAATTCTTGGATAATTATGGAAATTATGTTTCTCTGCTGAGAGATGAATTTTTTATAACAAAGCGATGCTTTTCATAAAGCATTTTTAAGCATTTTGTTTAAGGTTTAAATAAATTATAATACATTTAACTACATTTAATTGTAAATTCAAAAAAATATGTGTTATTTGAAAATTGGCCCTATTAAGACTGTGAAAAGAATGGTTTTTTTTATACATTTTGGATATATTTGTGATATTTAAGGACCTAATATGAGCTAGAAGAAAAACTACTCCGGTAATCCTAAGGGGTCTTATCAAAAAAATAATCGTATTACATTATTTGTCTAAAAAAGGATTTACGACAATAACAAAAATCTCGAAAGCTTCACAAAACTATACCAAAGCTTTTGAAATTTATTAAACGTAGACTAGGTTTTAAATTCTATGATAATTTTTTTTCTGACTATCAACTGTTCAACAAAATTATTGTAGATAATTGAATCTACAATACTTATGAAATAAAGATCCCAGATTAAATTAATTAATAAGAATATTACTTGCTGCTATATTTTATTACATCGTTTGACAATATTGCAAGAATTTTTCTTAGTTCCCAAGATAAAATTGAATAGAAAATGGACATAAGTGTGAAAATGTTCCAAATGCATTATCAGAAGGATATAGACCAAAAGTACTCAGTCCTACTGCTAGACGAAATAGGAGGGTGGACTGAAAAGTTGTGAGCATG
>JXPE01043204.1:1665-14482 GCA_001015215.1 Holcocephala fusca
CCCGCCTGGTAGCATTCAGATGAAGCTAGAAAAAATTAAATAACTATGGGCGCCGTAATAGGGACAAGTAGTAGAAGTAGTAGAAGTAGTAGTTCTAAATAATTTTGTTTTGGATGACTGTAGATCGGATCCTGCAGACTGAACTCAAAAATAAAGGGATGAGCTTTATTATTTCACAGCTTATAAATTTTTGATCATTCTTACAGTTTTTTAAATTTGATTTGTTTAGTTTTAGCTTTGTATATGTTGTCATTTCAGTTAACTCAACCAATGATGCAGATAAGTAAAAAGAAACTTCATTTAAACATTTTGAAAATGTTTAAACATTCACATAAGTAAGAACTGTCATAGAGTTTTGATTACTTTTTTATTTTTATTTATTTATTTTATTTATTTCTTATGTGCATTTATAGTATTGGGTTATCAAGTATGAAATTTGTAATTTACAAATTTTGTCAACTTCGACAACTTTTTATTTGACAATGACTTAATAAAGGGTCTTTTAAAAGTCGCGCCTAGATTAAAAATATAACTCATTTCAATTATATGTAAAAAATCAAATCATTTAAATGATTTGATTTTTTACATATAATTGAAATGAGTTATATTTTTAATCTAGGCGCGACTTTTANTCTCGTTCTGAATGTTGTGTTTCGGCTCTAGAATAGTTGTTGGCTTATTCACATAGCATTTAAACCTTACTTTTAAAAAAAAAACCCCACAAAAAGTAGTCTAATGAAGTTAGATCGCATGATCTAGGTGGTCAGTTTATATCACCGTCACCATTAATGAAACGTTTTCCCGTGTTGTGTGACTTGGTAACTTGTGGCTCCATCCAATTGAAAATAACAACGACCTATATCTATTCCATCAAGTTCATGCCACAAAATTTTTCAATCAGTTGTTTATAGCGTTGTTCAGTAACAGCTCTTTCATTTTCATCTTTGAAGAAAAACGGGCCAATGATTCCACCAGCCCACAGCCCAAAAACCACACCAAACAGTTTTATTAGTTTTTTTAGCCTCTCTTTGCACATGGAAACCAATTGTGGTTAAACCTAGTGTAATACTTTCAAGGGCTTACAATTTTCTTTGTATAAATATTGTTGACGGTTCCTCACTAAAAGGACTCCATTAATGTATGCATGTTGTGAATCCTTTAGGAGCGCATTTCGAACTTCTACTATCGACTCCAGCTCCACCAGATTCTCGAAACTTTTGAGCACGAAGGAGATGAAGATTATCAATCTATAGACGTTCAATTTTCATAGCCTTTTTTCAGTATAAGTAGCACTTTGATCCTCTTCTAAGCTCCAGGTCTAAGGCTATTTCTAAGGCAAGCTATGAAAATTTTTATATATTCCAAGGACACGTAAAAATGGGCAATTCATGTATAAACTGAACTTTGGACAAGAATTTTTTCATGTGTTCTTAAATACCATCATCTTATGTGCAATTCTTGTTCATTATTCTTATTGCCCACGTGTCCCTTTTAGGGAACATTCATAACAAACCTATGCAAAGATGACAAAAAATTCAAGCATGTGTTTGTATTCATTCTTTCGCTTCATGTTGCTCGAATACATTCGAATCTTGGGGTTCCACTATAAACGTACTCTTAACCTTTGTACATATGAATCTAAAGAGGTTGAGTACAAATTTATATTCCTTCCAGTATTCTTCATTGTAATCTGGTTGTGCCTCCCATCTGTTCATTGAGTGTTCTGTATGCATACAGGACGCAGGGCTCCTCATATAAGGTTGCGTTGCAATTTAATTCATCATCTACATTTTTGCTACTCCAGGGAATTATTGGGGCCCAAAGTAATTCGTGATTCTTGTTTGGTGACTTTCTAAAAAAGCCAAAGTATTAAATAATTGCCTGCGAAGCTACTAAGTGCCTTATTTCGAAAAGAAAATTTTAAGAAAGCGTAAAGATTGGACACAAAATAATAATTTTTGCACTATTTGTGCAAAATTTTACGATTTTGTATAAAAGTTTGTTATTCACTTGTCATTTGTCTTTGAGGTTCTACTAATCCAAGGAATGATTTACTAAATCTGAAAAAGTTTTTAAGAAAAACAAAATGGTGTTGAAAATCAGATTTAAAGTTTTCTTAAATTTCATTTCCTCTATCTTGATATAAAGTAGGATGTTTATAATCAATCTGTCTATGAAATGTTTCGGCTATGTTACAACAATACTACAAGAGCTATTAATTTGCATTTCTCCCAGCCTCGATAAGATACACGTCAAAACAATGATCTTTTCACTACTTTGCTTTTCTTTTGACTTTAAAATACACTGCCATACCGAAAGTTGGTTAGCTTAGTTTTATATTACAAACTTAGTTTGACAATTTTAAGCCTGCTTGTTTTTATTATATGCATAAAAATAATGTTTACATCTACAAAATTTTAGAAATGGGAAGGATGTTATAGTGCACAGCGAATTACGTGGGAGGCAAAATAGGAATATAAAACATGGTTGTAGAGATTTCGTTTCCCCAGAATTATTGTATTCTCAAAGAAACGAATCAAAGGCATTTCATGTCAACTAAAGCTCTAGAGGATACGGTTTTTTAAAGGTTAAAGACATGTAAGACGTTATTTTTGATAGCTAAGCCCTATAAAATGTTTTAAAAAACATAAATGAATGAAGACGTAGGATTTAAGAAGATGTTATGATTGTTTTAAATACCTCTTGCATACGTAAATTTGGGCAAAATCAATTACAAATCACGAAAATAGTTAAACTAAATTGCAGCAAAGTACATGAAAATTCATAATTTTTACTTTTATAGTGTAATTTACGAGCATTAGGCAGTTACATTTATTTTGAGCGTATTGTATTTTTCTATGGATTAACCCCTTTTATACTTTTTACGTTGAGTGCGTTAGTAAATTAAACACTGTTAAAATTACAAAAATATTATACGTGTAATTTTGGTGATCAGTTACCAACATTTTTTAATTTCATGATTTCAAATTAAATGCACTTAATCCAATTTAAAAAAATAAATGGAATGTCTGTAATGTTGGTTTACACATAAGCTTAGGAGTTAGCCTTAGGCAAAGGTTTTTGATCTCCTCGATCATTCTTACCTTTTTTTGCTTCAATGAAATCTGGTAGTTTGCCTTATAAATATTTTTACCTGTTTTCCCAAACTTGCAAAATGAAATCATTACTACACGATTTTCTTTCTAACCCCACTCTACCTTAATCCTTTGTCTAAGAAAATTGCAATAATGATACAACGTTTCACACAATGTGGTAAGACACCACTGTAATTTACATGTGAAAGGTTGCATACACGATATTTTACTCTGCTACTTATCAAGAACCGAACAATCATCAGATCAAAAATGAATTAAACAATCCTTGAAGCTTGGACACTTCCTGCCAACAAGACATTGAACTCCTAACTAAGTGCACATTTTGTAGAGTTTGCGTGAAATATTTAAAATACAAGCTTTGTATGCTTAGAGAAAAGGATAATGGCCTTCAGAAATTAATCAAAAACTGTACACAATAGTGGCGATTTTAGAAACAATGCTGCTTCATTTCTTAGTACTTGTTGAAAATCTTGAATATGATAAAGTCTCTTTCAATTAGAAAATATCCTTTGTAAAAATTAAAAAAGCAAAATTCTTCGATTTGCAATAGCTGAGTTTGTTTTCTCTCAGGTCAAAGTTCAAATTGCTTAATTGCTTTCGATGACATACATTTCTAAATTCAGACACGGTAGATTCGGCTTATAGTATTTTATTTATTTTCTGTTCTTGATAAAAACCAAAAACTGCCAATAAATTGCATAAAATCTGCACCTCTTGTTTCAATGCACATTTTATTTTGTTTATTTTCGCTAAAATTTTTTTTTGAGTGTAAATGCAAATGTGAGGGATTTTTCACTTGGTAATTTTTGTTTCGTCTTTGTATCTTCTGACTTCTGTTTATTTCCTTCTTTATTCTGCCATATTTGATAATATCCAACTCTAGGATGAACTTGATTAAATGTAGTTCTAGAAGAATCTTTTTATTTTTGTGTCCTAATCTGATTTCACTGTATGCACTTTTTAAATACCTTTTTATAAATTAATACCAGCCCGAAATGTGGTGCAAGCAAAAGAGTTGCCGTTTTCAGAGTAAAGATATTTCATGAGATTTGGCTCACTGTAAAATATAGAATTTTTTTTGAATGGATTACTCTTAGTCTCCATAATCAGTCCTTGTAAAAAACCCCATTTAAATATGTCCAAGTGAAGCTGGTGGCTTGAACTTTTTTTTTCATTTTTATCATTTCTCATTATTTACGAATAATTTTCTTAAAGTGATATTGACAAAATGGTTTAAAGGTCAAGTCTTTAATTTGATGACAAATGGAAATGGGCTTTCTACGATAAGATGGGAATAGAAAAAAAAAGAAGAAAAAAGAGTAACATCCAGCTCTTATACTATAGGATTCGATTAATCTAATGAAAAAGAAAAAAATTTTAAAGATTTATAGAATTTTTGGGTTTCGATGGTATTATTATCAAATAGAAAATCACCATCGAGGAATTTTTAAACTTTGTTCACCTTTCGAATAGTAAAAAGCCCTATCCCATTTACATTTCATCAACATTAAGGTATTTTTTGCTTTTTTTTTTAGCACGTGATGGTTTTTTTTACACCGAGGGTTGGAAATTAACCTAGCAGTTTTATAGACCATTAATCTCTTCTCTTTTAAAATCAAAGAAAAACAATTTTTTTATTTGTTTGTAAAATTTTAGTACATTATAACGTCAAAAGTTAGTTTGCGTTTTTTAAAATCAAATAATTTAACTAGCACCCATCTACCGTGCAAAATAGAATTGAGTGTATTTTAAAATCGTAGAATAATCTTAAAAAATTGTCTCGCGTATTTACAAGAAATAAAATAAATGCAATACAGAAGGTGAATGTGATCTTTTGTAACGTTCAATTGAAATCAAAGTTTCTTACTAGACTTGCCCTATAACCACCTTCGACATCAAAAAAATAAAATCTTCAAATCAAAAGCCATTTGCTTGGGAGGCTTTCTAACATGAGACCAAAGGCATTTATGTACATAATAAGAGCTGCGACCTTTGGAAAAACTGTTGCTGGGAATGTTCTCCCAGCAATGTCCTCAGAGAATTACATTTAAATTGCAATAAGGCTTTTGTATTTAGTCAATCTGACAATATACTATTGTATTTTTTTTTTCAGATTTTTTTTTGAGGGCTTCTTAAAAAAAAAAATAATAAGATCCTTTTTACCAATTAGATGCATGACTCGACATTTATTTTATTTGCTGTTATTCTAACGAAAAAGGGTCTGTTTCTAACTATTAAAAGAAAGAAAGAAAAGAAATTTAATCGGTGTATATTGTAAATAATAGTCCATACCCTCCGATTAATTAAGAATGTTTTTTTTCATATCACTTCACCCTTATCATAGATTAAGGATGAGATTACTGAACCCTTCCTTAAACTTCTCGAATAGATTTACACGCAGTTGATGCGATCCATCGAACTTAATATGAAGAAAAAAAACTAAAACCTGACCGGAACTAATGCACCTGGACAGTAAAATGAAAGAAAACTAAGAGATAAAAAAAAACTTGAGAAAGAAAGACGAACAAAAAACAAAGTTTGTACCAGTGAGTGACCAGACTTGTAGTAACTCTACCAAGTTGTACGATTCCTCGAACACTCGCTTGACTTCAATTTTCTTAAAACCGGTTGGCAACAGTTTTTTATGTTATTTTTCTTCTATTTTATGTCTTTAAGATCTCTTCAGGTTTCTTTTTCTTACATTTTACGAGATATAACCCAGCAACCAAATGGCAAGAACTGATGATGAAGAGGTAATGGTGCTGGTTTGTGTCATGAGCACAGGATAGTTGCCATAGGCCCATAATCATGTAGCTGCTTTTCTAACCTAACTGGGAGATGAAAACAGAAATAATAAGATAAAAAGAAAATAAAAAACTGAAATAAACAATAAGGAAAAAAATCCTAAGATAAATGACGAATACAACAAGTCTCGATGAATAGTGTCTTATTGCAAGCAAGTAAGCAAGCGAGCTAGCAAGCAGTATTAGAAACCTAAAAACTTTAACGTATCTTTGCTGAAGCTGAAGCTGCTGACGTAGCCCTTCCCCTGATACTCAACAAAATTTCAATGGCCTGTGATGATGACGAAAAGTAAGGTAATAGGAGCTCAGGTAACTTAACCGCTTTTTTGCAAGTTGATACTTTGCGCTTGGCTTTTGCATACATGCGATGATAACGAAAAACAAAAATAGAAAAAAACTCCACTGTATTACTACTGCAGCATTTAAGATGTTGAAAAATAAAAAAAAAAGGACAAGACGGCAACAAACAACAAGGTTATACTATGGTTAAGTAGTTAACGTTAATCACAACGGTCATTATGTCCAAACAAGCCATTGTTTAACCCTCGAAGTTCCTCTCTAAAGTCCTATTTGTTGAGATAGAGGAAGAGAATGACAGATCAATGCACAACCAGAAGGAAATCTGATGTGCAAAAAGCTGACAGATTGCGCAAGAAAAAAAAATAATAAATGAAGGAAGTATCCGATCTAGAAGTATTTAGAGAATTAAATTATTTATCATAAAAAAGGAAAATATTTAATTTAAAAACAAAAACCTGCTGAAATACATTTGTTGTTTTTTTTCTTCAAAACAAATTAATCTTTATTAAATTATAATTGATTTTTACCACAAGTTAAATTAATATAACTTCAAAATTAAATAACTTATAAATCCACAATCAATATTGAACCCAAAAATAATTGACACTGAATGCTAAACTAGTAAATATTTAATAGTAGTTTGCGTGGAAGATCTAGGGCTCACGGTTCGTCCACATTATTATATTCAAATAGATAATCTTTGTAAGTACTTAAGCCCCATAAAAATATACAAAAGAGTAGAAATTGTGAAGTTCTTCAAAATACTATGATTTCCTCAATTGAACTAAATTATTTTCCTGCGAGTCAAGTCGTGAAAAAAAAGGTGGAAATTAATAACGTACTTTTTAAAGTTTAACGGTGACAACTCGGTCGAATGTGCTGATAATGTCTTCTTCGCTAAACAGATCCAAGTCATCATTAAATTTTTGTCAAAGCATTTTTGTTTTAATTCATGGGTAAGACATCCTTTGCATCTCAAAAAATTTTCGCTATTACTCATTTTTTAATTGTTGCTTTGCTTCTACGGTATAATGATGAATCCGGGTTTCATCAACGTTAAGAGCTCGCAAGAAGAACTATGAATCTCGCTTAAATTGATTCAGAAACACTTTCAAAGTTGAAAGCCAAACCCGCTTGTTGTTTATCATGGCACCCGTCAGGTAGATAACTTTTTCATCGCCAACTTATCATCAACAATATCAACAACATCTATGGTTTTTCTTATTTCGTACACTTCCGTTCGTCAATCAGAGAGAATTATGTTGTGGGTTTTCAATGATTTTCTCGGTAACTATATCTTCCGAACGTTCTGGGGGTTTTTCATCCAGAACCGATATTCAACCATGTTTAATTCGTTAAATCAATATTTAACTGCAGATGTAGATGGCAAAACGCTCATACGAACAGCATCCAACTTAGCTTTAATTTTCGCACCCGTTTTCCCACACAAGAAAAAAAAAGACCCCAATGAAAAATTCTAAATTTTTTCCATCTTAGCGAAGACCACGTTGCAAGACTCACTAAAATAGCTACCAGGTCAAAGTTAACCTATGAATTTTGGTTATTTAACAGGTAGAATCACATTACGGTGACACCAAATTTTTTAAGCAAATACCATTTGCTTTCAAACAGAGCCATTTATTAAGTCCATGTCTTAGCCATTCAATTAGAAGATAAATAGATAAGTAGAACTTTTATATACAAAAGCAGTTTGATAAGTCAGTGATTTTTTGAATTTATCGCAAAGTAATTTTAAATACAACACTGCTTCTGTCAGCTGCATCTTCACTGAGCGCGTACGTCGCATTTTACATGAATATTGATGACATGAAAAAGCTGTTCGCACGATATGTGCCGCGATTGCTTACACTCGACCATAAGTGCAACAGTGTGACAACTTCAAAGGAATGTTTGACTATATTCAACCGTATTTCGAAGGAGGTTTTACGCCGTTTCGTTACCGTAGACGAAACATGGATGCATCACAACACACTTGAGACCAAGGAACAATCAAGGCAATGACTTTTTCCGGATTAGCGTGCCCAAAGAAGGCCAAGGTAACTTTGTCGATCAATAAGGCTATGGCCACAGTTTTTTGGGATGTACGTAGTTTTCACTCTTATCGCTTACTTCGAAGAAAGTAAAACGATCATCGACGAATATTATTCACAGCTTTTAGGCAGATTCGATATTGATTTAAAGCAGAAACGACTGCATACATGTGTAGTTATCATGGCAAAAATCCATAAAGTGGGCTATGAACTGCTACTCCATTTAGCGTATTTTCCAGATTTAATCCCCTGTGACTATCTCTTGTTTGCAAACCTGAAGAAAGGATAGCAAGAGATTTGAGTCGAATTAAGAGGCCTCGAAAAAAGCTATTATTTGGAAGGAAAAACGCTGGACTAAATGTATAGAGCTAAAATGAAACCATGTCGAAAAATAAAACGCTTATTTGTAGAAAAAAATGTATTTTATTCAAAAAGTCACTGACTTATCAAACTGCTCTCGCAATTACAGAAGTAAAATGTGGGCTTTTTGAAATTCACAAAAAAATTACAAACCATATCAGCAATCATATTTTTAAAGTGTTCCATAATATGGTGAAGTCTTAGAAACATGCAGAGGCAAATACATTGAGCTCACTAGAATATTTTTTAAGTCTAGAAAATTTAAATTCACAGAAAAATATTTTGAAATGAAATTGTAATAGACTAGAAATGGAGCCTTGCGACATGCGGTAACTTATGAGTAACCAACTTCTATAAACTTTTAAGAATATTTTTAATTCAATATTTAGTTGATCTTCTGAATATAGTTTTTTGGGAACCTTCGAATTTCCTTTTTATGCGGCTTTTGACACGACCTAATCTAACCGAAGCTTAGAATAAGTGGAAATTTGAAAATAAATCTAACATTTCTGTTATTATTATCACAACAGTTCACAAAACATTTTCCACGTTAATTAGAGTATAGGAAGAAGTAAATTTTAAAAATATAAAAATCATTGTGCAAAAATACAAAAAAATAAAAACATAAATAAAAGATTTCATTAGTGAACTTGGCCTAATGTGAGGATGATCCCATTTTGTGAACATAATCTGGGCCCCTTAGTGACCTATTAAAGTGGTTTTTACCTTTTTTGTTTCTTTTTTATCATCGATCTTATTTTTCTCTTTAACAAGAAATTTGACTTGTTTTCATTTTTTATACAGTTTTAGCCTCCATTTTTCTTTTATTTTGTTATTTTTGTTTAAGACTTTCCTTATTTAAGTTTATAGCATTACGGGTATATTTGTTTTTCTTTTCTTTTGTGTTATTTGACGGTAATGACGCGAAGAATTTCTCAATTTATGCACTCAATTAACCTGCCTACGTATGCTAGTTATTTCTCTTTTTCCTAGCAAACTCATCTGTCTTCCTATTTTATCTCACCTATCTTTTGTATGACTTGAGAACTTTTAAGGAACATAAAATAATGATACAAAAAAAAACCGAAAGCTAATAAAAAAAAAAAAAAACACGAATGTCTACTTGTTAGTTGTATATAAAAGGCCTATGGCCTGCCTAGGCTGTCGACATGATGGCGCATTAAATTGTTGAAATACTGTGCGAGTTCAAGTCAAGAAAACAAACTCAGAAGGCACAAGAAATTTTATTTCTTAGTCTTCTTAGTTAGAGAAAAGTTGAGTAAATAAAAAAATAAATAAATGAAACAAAACAAAAAAATAAATAAAGAAGGAAAAAATAACCAAGGGGTAAAAACAGCGGTAAGAAGTCAGAAAGAAAGAAAAATAAATACACAACACAAAAAAATACAGCCTAACCTGAACTCCATTGTAGTGCTGTTGTTAACTTGTAGTCGCGTTCAAGCGACTTACAGAATAAATAGACTCGAGACTCGTTTATGACTCATTTCACAAGAAGGATTCAGGGGTAAAGAGAATAAAAAAAGATGGTAACTTCTTTGGTTGACTCTGAGTAAGTTTATGTATAAGCCTGAGCTACTTTAATCAACCTAACACTAGTCACTGTTTACAGAATGATCGTGAAAAAGAAAACTGTAACAATAAAAGAAGCAAGCAAGCAAGCAAGCAAGCTGCATCTGGAATCTGGACCAAGTTGAGGGTTTAAGTTAAATGAAATGCCTGTAATTTCCGCAGTTTTCATTTTATTTACGAGTGTGTAACTCTCCTCACAGGAGACTGCATTACGATTGTATGTAAGATCGCATGCGTGCAAGACTATACGCTTAATTGCAACGATTCAAATTTTATGGATGCAGTTTTTGTTTTTATTTTTTCTCTCTTAGCACAATTATTTCTGATTAACTTTTTAAGTTCTAACTCTTACTCATGAGCAGTTTTCTGCTACGATAGGCATTTGATTAGCATTAACTTCTTAACATAGCAATTTTTCTTCCCTGGTTTTTTTTATATTTATGGGAATGAAACCATTAAAAATTTTCTAACCCGTAATACTGACTGAAGTCTAACTAAACACGTTCAAAACCTTTGTATGGGAAAATGTCTAGAGCTCACTTAAAAAAAATTTAAAACACTGCAAATAAAATTTTTCAAATTTTTTTAATATTATGTTGAGCGTTAAACAAAATTATTAAGATTTAAGCTATTACTGCAACTATGGAAGTTTTGCATAGACTTCACATCGTTATCCACCTTAATCACTAAATTTAACTCATTGTTCAACAGAGACCTAAAAGTCAACAAAATAATAATGGTTAGAGGCCAAGGGGATTCCTCAAGATAACATTCTAACTCTTTATTTAACGTGAAAAATAATTGCACAAAAAAAAAAAAAGAAAGAGAAATTGTTCACAGTAAAGACAAATAATTTAAATGTCCATTGCAAGACCTCTCATAACAAAAAAGTTATTATGAAAAATATATGTAGAAGCAGAACTACATTTGTCAAAAATAAAAACTAGAGGACGAAGAAAAAAAAAGGGAAAGGCTATCTGAAGGATTGAAATCTCCTTTCTGTTACATTCAAAATAAAGAATATGCTCTCTGTTTATAAAATAGGACTTTATATTTGTTTTTTGAGAAGAAACTTGCTAATGATATGTGAGATTTGTAAGCTCATTCTATGGCTACCCTATATCAAGCATTCAACTTTTTAAGTGATGATGACTGTAAAAACTTTAACTGACTTCATAGAATTCTTTAAGTCTCTTTACATTTTTAGGTAATTAACGTCTTATAAGCTATTCAAGTCTTTTGAATAGATAATTTGCTTTTTTCCTTAAATTACTTAGTTGTTCTCTTTTATGTTCTTCCTTACGATGCAACTCAATTGTCTTGGATAGATAGTATAAGGTTTTTTATAAATTACCTTGTTTAGGTACCGCAACTGTTTTGAATAGCTGAACTCTTTGCGCACCAAAAGTTCAAATCTTGTGGATAAATTAAGACAGGATTTAAATTTTTGGATTTTTCAGTTACCATAAGCAGTTTCGGAAACCTCTAGAATTTTTAAGTTTTTAGAAGACTACTCGTAAACTCTTAGAAAATACGAAGATCAAAATATTATTGAAATCAAATCTAATTGATTCTAAGATAGACAGTAGGAGCGGGCTTAAAATTTAATATCACAAGCAGCGATCGCTACTAAAGGTTGGCCTAGATACACTTAATTTTAGTTTAGAGGCGCCTACATAACTTCACATATTTGAAAGGAGTTTGGCATTTCTTTAAAGCTAATTTTATAGTATAGCCAACTTATTTCACGTGAGAAGCCAACAAGCTTAAAATTTTTTATTGCTCTGTTTTCTTTATGTAAATTTCACAACATCACTTAATTGAGGAAAATCATGAAATGTTAAAAAAAAAAAAAATAATAAAATAACTCCAACAGTAAAAATAAAGAAAGCCAAAAGCTTTTCATGTAAGACTTAAAAAAATTCTATTAAAAAAATCATGTTGTCATTTTGTATGCGGATTCGATTAATGCAAGGTCAATCTGTTTCATTTGAAAATTCAGTAATGGTTTTTGCTTTTCATGTTCGAATCACGTTACAATCCATAAATTCCAGTTGATGTGACATTTTTGTAAGATGAACAAATAAATCTAAAAATAAAATGCGTTAAAATAAAACAAAAGTAAGCTTTATTAAAGCTAAGAGGAAATAAAAACGCATTAATGCCGAGTAAAAACGGTTTGTCACGCTGTAACATGACATGGCATGGATAATAATAAAAAGGTAAAGTATGTTTTTTCCAGGTGTTCCCAACTTCCAACTAACAAGGTGCACAATGAATTAATAAATGAGTGAGTGAATTAGTGAATTAGTGAATTAGTGAATGAGTCACTGAATTTTGTTATGAAGGTATTTTGCAAAAATAAAATAAAAAGAAAGAATTACATGAATTACAAAGAGTCAGAAGAATAAACAGTAAAAAAACGGTTAGAAAACTTGTGGACATGTAGAGCTTGCTTTATTAAATGATGAAAAGTAAAATCCGCAAGCAACTTATAAGTCTTTATTGTTTTTCTTTTGTTTTCTGGATTATGTTTGATTGAGTTTCAAAGACTCCAAAAAATACAAGAAAAAAATAATATCTCTTCAATGCGAAT
>JXPE01043341.1:545-12418 GCA_001015215.1 Holcocephala fusca
GGCTCTGCTTCCGTTTCTAGAATCATTGTAAATTTCGCTATGACAGGTGATTAGCCCGCAGTAGCTATCCCAGGTGACGGGGTTGTCATCTTACACCTCCTGGGAAAGGCGGTATGAAATTTCTCCTTTTAGATGGTAAATTTAGTAGCTTTATATGTTTCACTTTCGTTTAGTTCATTTCTATTTCTTACATTTCTTCAGGGTCTGAATCTTCAATCATCAATTAAAATTTTATGCGAATTTTAAAGTAAGTTAATTTTTGTTCCTTTCTTAAGCTAAAGCTTGGTATCAGTGTTGACCCATCTCTCGGTTCTAAATGACTTATTTTCTTCTTGCACCCAAGCCTTGCAATTTTACTAATAACCTCCCAACAGATGTTTATAGAGGAAAAAATTCTTAAAATTTACTCAACTAAAGGTGACTCCCTATCTGCTAAAAATGCAGGTGAAACCAAAAAACGTATTTTTTTTTCAAACTATTCCTTCTTTTATTTCATAAGCTATTTTGGCAGCTTCTAGTTTATTTTTTTTTTCTCAAATTATTATCTACAATATTTGACCAATTTATCTGTAAAAATATCATGAAAATCCAATTTGTACATGTGTAATCTCTGATAGAAATATTCTTCCCAGGACACTATCCTTGATCCTTCTTCTTTTTTCTTTGTATATATATAAATATGAATTATGATTTATCTTTTGACTGAAATTCTCAAATTAAACCTCTCGGTAAGAATTTTACTTCATTACTTCGAAAACTTGCCAACAGGCACATTTCCTCAGCTCTAATTAAATTAAAAAATTTAAGAAAATGTTGAGGATATTTTAAAGAAAAGAATCAATAAAATTTAATCAAAATGAAATTCATGTCCGTCAAATCAAAAAAATTTGATTTGTTGCAAATTTTTAGCATAGAAAAAATTTAGAAAAAAAACAGCAGTCCTTGTTGTAAAGTTTTCTCATTAAGAACTCTTCTCTTCAACTTAACCAATTTCAAAACTGAAACAGAACAAAACTTTGCAATTATGTAAGTGGAAATTTTCATGAAATTACCTTTCGGGGTCTATTACATTTTTAGTTAAAATTTCCGTTTACTTCGTTCTATGCAGTTGAGAACCTTTCAGATGAATGTTAAATTCATAAAACATAATGCTTGATTCCTTAGAGATTTTCTAATATAATACTAGTTCTAATAATAGTTTTCTAGTTTTCCCAGGAAATGAATATGAGACGCTATGTGTTTAGGCTGTTTTCTAAGGATAGATTTAATTAGAGCTAGAAGACTGTTTTGAAACACGTTCTTGATAATTCTATTTACTTAAGTCTTAATAGAAATCAGATAACTTTCATCAAGGGGATAACATTAAAATGAATAAAATTACAAATCGAAAACATTAAGCCAGCCATTTTTAATATCAAATTCATATTTAAAGAACAGAAAATTGCACAAGAATAAATGGTAGTGAAAGGGAAAAGATATATGAATTAACTGTGGATTATAAAGGATCAGAGTCATCCTATGAGGTTATCAATCACGTTATAAACATCTTATGATAAATAGTCGAAGAGTTTCCCATAATGCCAAGGAAATGCAAGCAAAATGAAGCTCTGATAGTGTCATTGAAAGAGTTATGGCAATAAGATAAAAAAAATTAAAGATTTTCCCACATATGTTCAGTGTGAAAAGACCACTTTTATAGAGTTGAGTACACCCTTACTCATTTTATCGATTTAATCGTAAAAATGTTTTCCACCATAGGTAAAAACCGATAAGTGTTTTCTTCGTTTTCTATATAATCTTTTCATTTTTTTTTCACAGGACTAATTTTATAGACTGGTTCAAGAAAAATTTCCAACAATTACTTAATGAAAAAAAAAACAAAAAAAAATTTTAATATTCAACTGGTTTTTGTAGGCATTGAAAAAAAAAATATTCTGATCGAAAGATGCTTTTAAAAGAATTTTACATCAGAAGGGAGATTTCAATTTCAAAGCTTTTTAAATTGCCTCATTACTTCAATAGCTGCTATGAGTCTTATTTTCGTACTTAAAGTTAGATAAGGAAAATAGGATGGAGTCTACAGAGGAAAGATTGGTCGGGTAATACAGAAAAAACCTCGTGATATTTAATTTTTCCATTGCTAAAGGCTTAAAAGATTGCTTAAAAAGTTCAAAGACAGTTCCAGTAACGCTATAAGTGAAATATAGAGAGAGAAAGACAAAAATTGATAAAATTATCTTGTAAAAACTGTCAGAAACCGAGGTGAAAAAAGGTTGTACTTCTCCCAAGATCCCAATTCCGAATACAAAAACATAAAAAAATTATAAGAAATTGTAAAGCCATAGGACAAAATAATACCAAAAAATAGGCTAAGGTTAATACTGGATCAAGTACAAGTATACACTGCTACGCCCAAATTTGAATATTGTGAGGCTATGCAATCGGATTGAATGGTCCTTCTTTGACATCTTTTTTTTCGACGATTTTGAAAATGACTGATTTTTTTGAGTGAAGACTGTATATTAAATTTTGCTTGCTGAATGAATTTTCGGCCATCCAAACGTGTGAAATGTTAAGAAAGGTCTAGGTAGGCAAGGAAAGGTAGGCAATCGATGTATATCGATAAAAATTGTTTATAAGTGGTATAAAAACTTCAAAAAAAGTAATAAACGTATATCAGATAAACAGCATGTAATAAGTTCTTTTTTACTTTGGTTCATCGCGTTAGCACTATACCATACTCACCCGAAGATGAAGAATTATTACTCTAGCTACCTCCACAACCCCTCGGAGTCCAACTCCAATGATAGACAACATCTATTCCCTTGTGGTGCTAGTATGTTTGGACCGTCTATCCCCCAGTTCCCTGCACTCTTCCACTTGTGGCCGAGAGTGTTTTGCCAGGAATAGGGCACACTTCATTCGGCTTTGCTTAACCAGCTTCCGCAACGACAAGTCACGGCTTGTAGGCCGAAGCCTGCTACTTTTGTACTTTATGGTGTACTCTGACCGGGTAGGTGATTATTTCTGCCTTTTAGTTTCTTATAGTGTTCATGAATGTGTCACCCCATATGTCATGAAACACCTTCTTTGGCTAAGCTTCACAAATCATCTCATCAAGTACTTAAAAGTAACTTTTATAATATTGTGCAACTATTATACCAGCTATGCCGTATGTAGTTGCACAATGCTATTATTTGCTACTGGTTTATGCGAATATTTGGTACTGATTTAAAGTAAGTCATCGTTCATGGAGTTATCCATGANCTGCTCGAAACTAATGAGTTCGGGTAGCCTAACTACACGGTGTGTGAGTGAGTCAAGGTGATGTCAGCAAACCCGAGGCATCAAATAAATTTTCCGTATGTCTCATTTTGTTAAAATGTTAAACACATTGTTCCTTGAGTATTGAATATGTCGAATTCTGTGCCAACAAAACGCACTTAGAGAGAATCTTTACTTTTTTGCTTGCATTTTTAAGAATATTTTTAATAAAAGTCCACAAAACCTGTAGAAAGCTTATGGTGATCTATCGATTTCAATATGTGAGTACTGAACAAAGCCAGGAACAAATCCAGCAAAGTTTGAAGATGAGGAAGTGGAAATTTTACCTGAGTTATATCTGAGAAGAACCTACAAAATCATTAAATGTCGATCTATGAATGACTTGTACATTTAAAAAAATGATTTTAAAAGAAAGAAGCATTTAGTAGCATTGGTTGGGCTTACTGTATTATGGGTTTTTCGAACCTATCGAAACCATCAATGAGGTGTGGTATTAATAAAAATAATGAAATTAAAGTAAATATTAAAGCAAAAACGGCAAAATTACGCGACAAGACACGAAAAAAGGATTAACTACTACGATAACCCTCGGTCTTATGTCCCAAAACCTATTAAAAAAAACTGAAGTACTTAACTAGGATATGCTACTACGTGTATATCCACTAAATTCTTCACCAATTTCGATCAATTGTTTATAGTCTGCCTGTACAGTGTATCCTTTTTATGAAGATTCCGAACAATGTCATTACATAAACTTGGAACCTAATCGATTCGTGGGTAGTCTTTTAATATGTGTTGTTTTTCTACGTGAGCGTGGAATCGACCATATTCCCAAAAAGACGAAATAAAGAATGACTAGCGGTAGACAATGTTTGGAATGATCAATTTGTAACCATTTTTCACAGTGAAGCCGTAAATTTACCAAAAAATCTTTTAAAATTAATGCACACTCCAAATAATGAAAAATGGAGAGAATGTTTAGTCGTTCCATTTTAATAAAAGAATTACGTGAATATTTAAATTAAATCAATTTTAGCTTAAATTTCTTCATATAAATTAAGAACATGTGAAAAAATTGAAGTAAATTAAACAATAAACTTTCCGGCCGCATGTTAATGTCTTCGAAATCCTTTTTTACCTACAAAAATTAAATGTTAATTGATTTCAACACCTAGAAGATAAATAAAAATCCATTTAATTTCTAAAATGGGACGGCATTTAGACGCGTTTTAATTAGTTTCCGTAATTAAAGCTTATTGATGCAGCACTACGCAAGAAACGTGCAGCATTTCAACACTGAAACTAACTTTTTGTCAGATATTTTCAGAATTAGATTTAAAGTTCACACAGCAACAAACTTTAACACTTTCTGGGTGAACGAATTTGCAGTCCTGCAAGAGACTTCAGAGCTTCACTGAACTGGCTCTTTTTAATTTATCGGAATTTATTCTTTTGTGCTAAGATTAAGGGAAAAATATCAAGTAAATGAAATGATGAAATGATGATTACAAATCGTAAAGCTATGTTCTAATAAAAGTTCAATGCCCTAAAAATCAAACAAAAAATTATATTGGACCAATAGACTAAGGATTTGTCCGTATCATCATCATTAATTTTCAAAGAAAACCTATCATCCTTCCAGTTGATTTCGATGATATAATTTGAAAATTGAAACTCTGTTAAAATATTTGTTGATAGCCCACTTTTCAAGCTGTATACGAGTACAACTATACAAAAATACTACGCATTCATATTTATCAGAAATAAGCTGTACTGAGCAATTAAAATTAATTCAAAAAATTCGCTAAGGCCTTAATAGAGAGAATTAATAACATTTTGGGTTTATGGTTATTAGGATTTCGTATAAAACTAGCACATTTCCTTATACCTGATTTCAAATCGCTTAAATTCATTATGCAAAATGCAAAAGACGCCGACCCTGAACACACTCAAAAATCACATGCGTGGATTTTTCTTAATATTTAACAATCATACCTTGACAGTTGATAGCTTAGAGTGCACTCTACGGAAGTATTGTCGTCCGATTAATCGAATTATTCTTCTTTAAATTCCAGTAATTGAAGGTCTTTATAAATTTGGAACCTTTTCTTAAGTGGAGCTCTATGATTCTTAATAATTGATAGATTTTTTTTATTCCTTCCAAATACTAGATTTTCTTGAGGCCCTCAAAATTAGCATTTGTTTTAATAATGATCTCTTCATTCGACCCAAATTTCCTACCGCCCAATCATTTCTAAGGGCTTAGAAACAGCAAATAATTGCAGGGAGCTTAACATAGATGATAATATGTTAGATGAGGTAGCAGTTTGTAGCTTGATTTATGGATTTTTGCCATGTTGACTATACGTGTACACGTAGACACCACTGCATTGTCTTGATGAAATAGCAGTTTGGTCTTCGGCAAATCCGGCCGTTCCTAATTCAAACCAATATCGAATTTGTCTAAAATGTGATGTTATCCCTCAGTTAAAATGACTAGATACCTTATGCACTTTCATTCTCTGATCGTGCAATAACTTTCCATTGATCTTATTGACGATTTCTGGCGTAAAGACCTCTTTTGGGTGACCTTGGCGTTTGGCGTCACTTGTGAATTTAGTAAACAGTTTCTTAACCATTGAAAATGATGATGGTGCAGAGTCTCCATAGCCTTTCTTTGGTTTCGGTGATGGTTTTTTTATGCAAACACACAAAATTTACTTTCATTTTCGTTAAAATTCTCGAATCTGTCCATTCTCAATGGCTGTCAAACACAAACTAAATAACGCAGGTTGCTCCAAAGCTGACGAGACCAGTGTTTTTTTTTTAATTTTTTTTTTTTATATGCAGGGGATCCTCTCGGGTCTTAATAATACCTAGGCCATCCGTGCTGGTCCATTGTGCCCCTCATTACATGTCCTAAGCGTGAATCGAACCCACGACCTTCTGTGCAGATAGTCCAATGGTTACACCACTGAACTACCAGGTCGAACCGGTACCAGTGTTGCATTTAAAATTCCTATACGGGAAATTAAAAAAGTTACTGACTTATCAAACTGTCCGTGTACAATTAACATCTAATAGTCTTTTTTACTGAAAGCTGTTATTTAAGCTTTTAAATATTTAATTAGAATTGTCACTTTTAAAATGACGATTGAAGATCGGAACTATTTTCAATAGATGTAACAAGAATTAAAAGGACAAGGATTCATGGCATATTTTTAAAACCATTATCTTTTGTTAATGCAATTTATAATCTTATAGTAGAAGTGCCATATCCTTAATCGAATTACCATCAACTGGAATTATGAAATGAGTTTTAAGGAAATTACATCGTCATACAAAAAGTGAAATGACAAATTTTACAAGTAAAACGAATTTTACATAAAGAAAATCAAAACTTAAATTAACCATGACATTTTTATGCCACCTACAAAACTTTTAGGCCCAATCGAAAAATTCAGCACGGAAATCTTTCCAAGCAGCTCCACATGAATTTAAATTTTGCAAGACTCAAGTACGTAGGGGACAAGAGGAGACACATATTTATTAGTAGCATGAATTTGAACATGAAAGGGAAAATAACAACAGCACAAAAGTTGAATTATATTTTTCGTCGACGAATTACCAGGTCACTGCACCAAGGTATAAGCAATAATACGAGCTCTGCAGACTTATGGACTTAGAGCAATGGACCATAATATGTTTTTGACTATATTACACCAACTTCATCGTATTCCTTTCACTTCGATTAATTTCATTGAAACTAGTTCCTATCATTGTAAAAAACGGAAAAATAACTCGCACAGATATTATACATAAGGTAATGCCTTGCAGTTCTTCATCTACGAACTTCAACTTCAATTGTCGTTTTCAGAAAGACTGTAAATTCCCTCCGCTTCCCATACAAAGCTACTGCCTATAATTATTCAAATTAAATCGTAAATTAAGCACTTCTTAAATTAAGATCATCAAATTTTCTTAATGTTTTCTTATCGATTTTTGTTTTGTTAATTGCTTAAAATGAATTTCCATCGAATGAGAGAGATGCCTAATATTTGGACGTGCAAATATTCTTCAAAAGCTGCATAGCATGAAATCAAAAAAAAAATTAATTTGTGATTTTAGTTAATAGATAAATCAGCCAAGCATTAATTTTGAAAACTTTTAACAAATTTCATACCAAAATCTACTTTCAGGAACGTCAAATTGTTTCAAAACTGACCTTGATTGCTACTACAAATATATCAATTTTGTGGTGCCTTCGAATTAACAAAGCTTCTAATTAATGGTTCCTGCGTACGTAAATTTTGCGCAGTACTCGTAATTTACTTAATAAAGAAAATACACAAACTGCAGTTGATGATATTGTATGTACATACTTAAATTGTTTCAATTAATCGCATTGAAAGCCCCTCAAAGTAGTTTAATAGGTCCTGAAACTCACTTCAATTGTATCGAAACATATTTTCTTCAATAACAGCTATAATGATGTCCTTAAACACAATAAATAACAAGGCTCTTGATGAAAGTTTCGCTACTTCATATCACATTTACCAAAAATAATAAAATGATTGTGTTTACATTATCGCAGATTTATTAAAGTTAACATAATATTTTCAAGACTAAAACAAAACTTCAGGATTTGTCGCGGTCCTCGTTATCATCAAAGTCATTATTATTATCAACAGTGGCTTAAAACAACTCGAATATGACTGATAAAATTAATGAAATGCATTGATTCAGGGTTCAAAGCATTTTATACCTGTCCGTAGCCATCTACATAAATATGTATACATAAATGAAAATATGTTGGATGTTCATCACCTAAAATACTGTAATACATTAAAGTAAGCTGAGCACTAATTCAATAAGCTAAGCCTTTAACCCTTTCCTTATTTCTGCCTATATAATGAACTTTTCTCCCGGAATACCCTTCAAATTTTATAGCTTTTCAATCTTAAGGCTTACCAAAATTAATGAAACTTCAAGCTCTCTTTGATTTTTCACTAAGCATAAGGAATATTTAAGGGCTCGTATAATAAATCCCTAAGTCCTAGAAAAATGACGTTCTTAAGAATGGTAGCTCAATTTTTTAAATTCTTCTTTATTCCATTAGATCGATGTCCTAAATTATAAACTCTAATAAAGCACTACTAAAACTTATTTTTAAAACATACTGCAATCATTTAGATGTTTCTTTTAATATTAGGTCAATGCATAAATAATGCACAGACGAGGAACACTTTGAATTGAATGAAGTAGTAAAATAAAATGAAAATAAAATTTACATCATTTGTAGTTGAGGGTATGAGAAAGTTTGTATTCTGTTTTTAAATAGCGCTAACTAGAAACTAAACCTATACTGATCGCAAATATTGTAGCTCTTAGAAAATAAAGATCAAACATCAACATATAATAGAAAGAGTTTCATTTTATTATTGTGAATTCATCAAGACTGCGCAGAGGAATTTCGCATAATAGTACCTCAATTGCTCGGAGCTCATTCTCCGTAATAGCATTCGTTCGAGTATTGGGAGCTCCAGAAAATAGCATTGTTAAGGCAAGTTGGGTTACTATCGTGTGTGTTGCTATCTATCTTATAGTGACCTATTGAATCACTTCGACAAGAATTTTATGGAGGCACGGCTTCATTTGGCGAATAAGAAAGTGCTGTTTCACCATGGTAGCGCACCAATGCATGGCTCGCGAGAAAAGTTTGGCTGGAATAAGAAAGAAATCATTGTAAAAAGGGCATATTTAAAAGAGCTCGGCAATTTCTAATTTTTAAAAAAGTTTCAAAAATATCAGAGACTTTTGGTACATCTTTCCAAAAAAGAGACTACGTTAAGAAAAAATGATTTGTTTTTAAAAACATTGGCACCTTCATTCCTAACACGGGTACTTTCTGAACAGCCCATATGTGTTCAAAACTTTAAAGGGTAAGATTGCTTGAAGACCATGAAAAAGATTGATCATCTTACCACATCAACCCCCTGAAATTTATCTTGGACAATTTACTCGTAATTACTGCCCTATCAGTGTCGTAATTTTTTTGGATCAACCGCTTAAAAATAAAAAAAAAATCTACTAGCTACGAGTATATTCTTTTTTGAGAAATTTGTTTGATTTTCTATGTGCAATGAAATTGGATTACGCTAAGATTTTTTTTGCATGCATGTATTTTTAATTTTATTCTTGTATTGTTTCTTTTTATTACTTAAAGGTGTCGTAAAAAGAAATGGCTAACCAATTTACCTGAAACTAGCGTGATCATAACTTTCCACAATGAAGCTCGTTCTACGTTATTGCGAACAATAGTGAGGTGAGTCTAATCAAATTTTTATTTGCCTCTTGTTTTTTTTTCCTTGCCATAGTCCTGATTTTGATTTTGATTTTGAATTATTTCATTCCTTTCATGTAGTGTCCTTAATCGAAGCCCAGAACATCTCATAAAGGAAATTATCCTGGTGGATGACTTTAGTGACAATCGTAAGATGAGTTTATATTTTCTTTGGTTTTGGTTTTAATTTTATTTTTATTTTTTAGTTGAAGTTTTTCATAGTTTTGAATTATAAATAAAATATTTTAACTTTAGCTGAAGATGGATTGGAATTAGCACGAATTAACAAAGTTCGTGTTATACGAAATGAAAAACGTGAGGGACTTGTGCGATCTCGAGTTCGTGGTGCAGATACTGCAATTGCTGAAGTTCTAACATTTTTAGATAGTCACGTTGAATGCAATGAAAATTGGTTAGAGCCATTACTTGAACGTGTTTCTGAGGATCCAACACGTGTTGTTTGTCCTGTAATTGATGTTATTAGCATGGATAATTTTCAATATATTGGAGCATCAGCTGATCTACGTGGAGGATTCGATTGGAATTTAGTCTTTAAATGGGAATATTTAAGTCCATCAGAAAGGATTCAACGACAAAAAGACCCAACAGCAGCTATTCGAACACCAATGATTGCTGGCGGTTTATTTGTAATTAATCGAGCATATTTTTCTAAACTCGGAAAATATGACATGAAAATGGATGTTTGGGGTGGTGAAAATTTAGAAATTTCATTTCGTGTTTGGCAATGTGGGGGTAGCTTAGAAATAATTCCATGCAGCCGTGTAGGGCATGTTTTTCGTAAACGTCATCCATACACGTTTCCAGGTGGAAGTGGAAATGTCTTCGCTCGAAATACCCGAAGGGCTGCAGAAGTTTGGATGAATGAATATAAACAATACTACTATGCAGCTGTTCCTCTGGCTAAAAATATTGCATTTGGAAAGTGAGTGATGTCCTAAGATTTTTATATTTGTTCTCATTTTTCGCCTCGTTGTTCGGTTTTTATTTTTTATAACTTTTGGTGAATTATATTTACAGCATCGATGATCGATTAGCTCTTCGAGAAAAATTACATTGTAAACCATTTAAGTGGTATCTAGATAACGTGTATCCAGAACTTCAAATTCCAGAATCTCAGCAGTTTGGTACTTTGCGACAAGGACGCTATTGTTTAGATACTCTAGGCCATTTAATAGATGGAACTGTTGGTAAGGAAAATTTTATTATTTGCTAGATGATAGCAATAAAAATATCTATCCAATGGATGACCCTAACCACAATAATATTCTGAATTCAGGTCTTTACCAATGCCATAACACTGGGGGTAATCAAGAGTGGAGCATCACGAAACGTGGCCAGATTAAACATCACGATCTCTGCTTAACTTTGGTCACGTTCACACGTGGCTCACAGGTGGTCATGAAATTCTGTGATGAATCTGAAAATCAAATGTGGAAATTCCGGGAGGGTGGTTTTTTGCAACATTCAAAAATGAACATTTGTTTAGATACGCGATACGTTCAAGAGCGAGGAGTTACTGCCGAACGATGCAATTCTGGATTAGACTCCCAACGATGGCAATTTGTGACCAAATTGTCGTGAAATATCTGGAATTTCCCAAATGATTGAAGCTATTTAATGGTTTTTTTGTTTTTGTATTTTCTTTTTTATTGTCATTATGTGAGTTTTATTTATTTAATTTTTTTTTGTGATTTTTTTATTTTACGTGTATGTTTTCTCCTTTTTTTTTAATCGTATCTTCCAGAAATTTTACCATTAATTGTTTTATTTTACATTCCAGGGTTTTAGAATGTTTTTTTTTCTCTTATTAGATATTTCATTTTCAAAAGGACTCACTGAAGCAAATTCTATGAAAAAATGTCCATTCTTTCTAATTTCATCCCGAACAAGATGAGATTTCAAAATTGTTGACTTTGTTTATATTTTTTTAGTATATTATTTTTATTTCATTTACAAGATGAGCTTTCTAATAAAGCAAAGTCGAAACAAATTGCTATTGCACATCTACAATAAGATCAAATCCATAGACTTCATAAGTTTAAAATTAAAAAAAATTAGTCACTTACCTGTGAAGTGCAACAATTTCAGAAAAAAGAACCTTTCTTACAGAATTTTTTTGAATCCATTTATGAACCACAATTTCAACTTCATTGTGATTGAATCGAGACTCCTTAGATTCCTTGGAATAATCTTATGTGAATGTTACTTTAATTTGATCGCCTAA
>JXPE01044056.1:0-10867 GCA_001015215.1 Holcocephala fusca
AAAAAAAAATATTTCTTGGTGATGGAATAATTTCAAACCATACCTCACCAATTAATGCCCTACTACTACTATAATTGGTGAATCAATATCTCTTATATCTTGTGTGATGGAATTCCTGATTTTAATAGAATTTTTATCGAAATAAAAGACTTACTGTCTTCGAATGATTTGGACATTGGATTCTAAATCAATGTCACTATTTTTTTTATTTTTCTTGAAATTATTGCTTATTTTCCTATATCAGAAGAATCTATCAACTCCATTACCACTTTCGATACACTAAAATCATGAAATATTGTTTAGTAATATTTTTGTTTGATTTCAGTCTTTATATTTTATTCACTGTCTTAGAACTTCATTGTACTGCGATTAGAGTTATTTAGCTTTTATATTGTGCAAAATCTCGTCTTGTCTCCTATTCAATTTTATTGACTCAGAATCATTCGTTAATTGTCTAACGACAGCCCATTTTTAAAATTTCTTGATAGCCGAATGATTCACTAGTGGATTCAGAGATTTTAATCAATTAATCAACCAATCATAAAATATCCTTTGAATTTTTCCTTTGTGATGAAAGTGAAAATTCAAAATTTCAATCGTAACAACTTTGATTTATAGTCAGAGAAATACGAGTTCATCATAAACGCGATTAACGAATTTTAAGTACAATGCTAACTACTGAAGCGGTTAATGTTTTCTTTATCCGTTCAAAAATTTTGTTCATATAAAANCGCGATTAACGAATTCTAATAAAAAATTTTATATTTAAGTACAATGCAAACTACTGAAGCGGTTAATGTTTTTTTTATCCGTTCAAAAATTTTGTTCATATAAAATATTAAGTCAATTCTTATGAAATCCTAAAATACAAATTGAATTAAGACTTGAGAAGTTTCAAAAGGATACTAAAATTTATCACGAGAGAATATGTAAATCCAAAATCACGTACTTTTTATAAAAAATTTAAAACGTGATGTAAGGTTTCTTGTAATCAATCAATGAAATGGATAAAAAATTTCAAAGGCCGAAATGAATTGAGAAGTGTTAGAATAAAGTAGCATGAAAATTTCGAATAACATGGCATATCATAAATTGAGGTGTTGATGACCAAAGTAAGCTATACTAAAAATTTTCAATTTAGGACTTTACGTAATGAATATTGGAACATATTTAAGCAAGTGATGGTGGGCTCCCAATAACTCGATACAGGAAATAAATTAAAAGTTGAAAGAAAAGTAACATGATCAGCTAGAGAGTTGAATGAGTAAAGGAAAAGAAATAATGAGATAGAAAAATAGGATTATTATGGAACTCACCTTATAGTTAGAAATAAGGTAAGCAAGGTGACAAAAGACAGGCTTAAATTTTGAATAATGCAGAAGGACAGATAAGATTATTGGAAAAGCATAATGGGGTTATTGATTTCAGAAATTGATAAAAAAAATTTAATTTCTGAGTGTGTTCCCAAAGATTTAATTGCACAATGCCCACAAATTAGTCAACTATTAGTTTAATAATTTCTAATATATGTTCTTGTTGTTATTTCTCATTCTTTTAAGTTTCCTCATAATTAATTTTAAGACCAAATGAATATCCCTGTCAAACCTAAGAAAATTTAAATATAAATTTCTATTGTGGCTTAAGTAAGAGATTTGTTGTGACTATTAAAATTCTGACATAGTATGTTTTTTATATGCCACTTAATATTTTCTAATTGAGAAACTTTCTTAAAAAAAGAAAATATGTTTTTTTTTATTCATGAGATTAATATTATGAAAAAACTTAGCTTTTTGAATCAATCTCTTCTAAATGTCGCCATAGAACGATATGTGAAGTGTTTTAAATTTCTAAGATAACACGAAGAAATTAAGAAATTGAGAAAAAGATTAAATTTTAAAAATGTTCATTACTTTTACTTTAGTTAGTTGATTGGTTTCAACGTGGGAGATCAAATCCTCTTACACATTGTGGTCTTATTTT
Organism: Holcocephala fusca; assembly: GCA_001015215.1. Taxonomy (NCBI): domain Eukaryota; kingdom Metazoa; phylum Arthropoda; class Insecta; order Diptera; family Asilidae; genus Holcocephala; species Holcocephala fusca. Next base: position 1,981 of record JXPE01044056.1, read on the forward strand.
ATTCTTCCATTATGTTTTCTCGCATAGGAACACTTTAAAGACCAAAATATCCTCTGAAAGAAATTCACAATCAGATATGAATCTACTAGTTCGATTTCTTGAAGAAAATTTCCCAAAAATGAATTCATTACAATTATGGAACTATGAAGTTCAAACTCGTCTAACAATTATAATGGAAAACACGCAGTAAATAGAATGTGCCAAAATGTTATTACACCTAGTTCTGTTCTTACATGGTGTAGATACGTTCCAAAAAAAATCGTATAAAAAAAGACCGTATAAAAATAGAATTGGGTGCATTATATTTTAATTCTGATTACTACAATGTTAAAAAATTCAAAAGATTAGAACAATAAATAATTTAATATTTATGTCTAAAAATTATGAAAATCATAGCTTTGCATAAAAACAGCAATCCTGCTAGCAAGATTTAAGATATTTGNGGAAAAATCGTATAAAAAAAGACCGTATAAAAATAGAATTGGGTGCATTATATTTTAATTCTGATTACTACAATGTTAAAAAATTCAAAAGATTAGAACAATAAATAATTTAATATTTATGTCTAAAAATTATGAAAATCATAGCTTTGCATAAAAACAGCAATCCTGCTAGCAAGATTTAAGATATTTGTGAAACAAGTAAATTTTATCAGTCAAACTTAAGTGCTTAACTCGAATTGTATCTGTAAGAGGAATAAATAATTAGAGCTACAATGTGGCTGCCATATCAAGTTAGCAATGATTTTATTGAAAAACCCAGATATTTACGAAATAGTCCCAGAAAAACGAAACAATTAATTGATCGTGTGAGTTTAATAATTTTATGGATCTTAACTTTGGTCAGTGTCTAGAAATGAATATACACAAATTACTTCCAAACAGAATTTAAAATTTTTTTATCATTTTTATCTTACATTTGAGATTTAATTTCATTCAATTAGCATTGATAAAGTGCAGCATCGCATAAATACCAACAAAATCGAAATATTATTAACTAATAGACACTCTAAAGCTATAAAAAGATCTTATTTGAAAGCAAGTTCTTTGGAAATATGTCGTACCCCATGCAGGTGCAATATAACGTGTTTTTTCTTCAAACCCAGCATATCTTAAATATCTTCAATACTCGCAAAGTAAGACCGATCATATCTCAAAAAAAAATTTTTTTCTTTTAATACTCAACATTTTTTTTTTAAATATTATTAGAATTTCATATCATCGCATAATAAAAATAAACTCAAAAAAAATTAACAAAATACTTAAAACCCAACTATTCTTGCAGTCACTTTAGAATCTCAAGAGTTAGTGCAACATCTGAACCGGTATGAAAGTTAATCCCAAGTTTATTTAAACAAAAACGAATAGCATCAACATTTACAAGAATTACTCCGATAATAAAAAAAATATTAAAAAAGTCAAGACGATCACAGATAAAATTCAGATTTCTATTAGCATATTTAAGATTTTAAGATTTTTAAGACCAGAGGTTAGGTTCCCTTGAACAGCAACAGACCAGCAAGATAGATAAACTTTACTTTCTTAAATTCCATTTCAAGATGTTTCTAGTGAGTGTCCCATTCATTAATTTGAGTCAATGCAAGTTTATAAAAATAAAAAATTAATTTAGAAGACGACTAACTAAACTTACACACTGTANGAATTTCATTTCAAGATGTTTCCAGTGAGTGTCCCATTCATTAATTTGAGTCAATGCAAGTTTATAAAAATAAAAAATTAATTTAGAAGACGACTAACTAAACTTACACACTGTAATTAGCCAAATCGNAAATTCCATTTCAAGATGTTTCTAGTGAGTGTCCCATTCATTAATTTGAGTCAATGCAAGTTTATAAAAATAAAAAATTAATTTAGAAGACGACTAACTAAACTTACACACTGTAATTAGCCAAATCGTTTACAATTCAATTTTCTACTCGTATAAAAAAGTATTTAACCCTTTTAGAACTGAACAACGATATATGGTCGTTGAGTACTCTTGCGATGATGCAAAGATGGAATGAACTATGAATTCTGTTAAAATATCTTTTAATCAAATTTAGTAGAATTACTTCTCCGTAATCCTAGGATGAAGACTTTTTAGTTATTTGAAATATTCAAATATTTGGAATGGCACGAGGTATAAATTTTCAGATAAATAAAAGAAATTATGAATTCAATTGAGTTCAGGTTTGGAAAGATTTATTGCTGCATGGATTTTATTTCAATTACCACCTTTTTATTATAATAAGAGAGACCCTTGATCATTGAATAATGGGGTAGGTGATAAAAATGTACCTGAACAATGATATAATGGGTTTATGTCTCGAATATTGTAAACAATAATTAGTTCACGATCCTTTTCACATAAAAATGATAGCTGCTTCTGCCTAATAAAAATATTTATGAAAAAAATTGGTAATTTTTATGGTTAGAGGTAACATAGAAATAGCTTTAATCCCTCAAAAACGTCTAAGTAGATTTTTTAATCCTTTCAGTGTCTACGACAATATATCGTTAAGCATGTATTNATTTTAATCCTTTTAGTGCCTACGACGATATATCGTTAAGCATGCATTAGTGCAGAAATGGGACACGGGATAGTTTCTTGGGACTGTAATCTCAATCTTTACGATGTTGTATTTTCCACTTTTTTTTTTCAGGAATGGTCTTGAATGCATGCATCAATATGGAAGAAAATATTTTGACTCGACTCGAATTGGTTATTTCGTTAGAAATTATTGAAAATGAGGTACTTATATTTTATACCGTGTGATGAATTTCTTAAATATCATTCTTAGTTTAATTCTTCGTTCACTTGTTTTTCGTTCGTGTTATTCTTAAAAGTATTTAAGACCCAATGTTCTTTATTGTCACTGAAATGTATTAACTCTTAACCTTTGGAATCTGTTGATTTAGATGAAGTGAATATAAAAACCTCATCCTCCTTAAATATCTTGAGAATTTGAATTCACAAAAAAATCAGCTTGTCGGATTATATTTTTTCTGCTGGAATAAATGCATATCTAGGTTTCTTTTAAAGGTTCAACAAATATTTTATTCCATTCAAACTAGCATTACTTTATCTATAAGTCTCATATTAGATCTAGACTTGAATATAATTCAATAATTTCGGTATGGGCAGGACGTACTGCTTTGCATTAAGTTCAAGCTAACCCATTTAAGTCTATCGATTCCGACTATATTTCTTTAAGTATCGAATTCTAGAACTTTGTCAAAATTTCCAAACTAATAAGACCTTATAAAGCTCTGTGTGTTGTATGCAATACAAGAAAATCAATCTGCTCTCATTGCCGTCTGCTCTATGTCAAGTTTGTTCGAATAGTTAAATATCGTAAATTAGTGAATATGAATCAGTTTACTATTTTGGTACACACTTATTATAGGAATTGAATTTTTAATTGTTATTTGGAAATATGGTTGAACTCCTGATTAAAACTGATCAAATAGATTAAAATTTAAAGAAACCGCTGTTAAAATGTTTACAGCTTTTTAATAAAAGCTGGATTTAATCGCTACTAGAATTTTATTTAGTGTGCACTATTGTAAGAGCTGTCTTTCACCATACCATGATACCAAAAGAAACTTCTATTACAAAACTAACGTTGACAATAGATTTAAGCCTTGAAAGAGACACCAGCATTAGCTCAAATTAAAAAAAATATATATTATCTTTTTCTTTCATCTCTCTTCAAAATTTCAAACAAAAGTTCATTTCTAAAAAATAATCAGAAAAGTGTAGGTCTAACAAAAAACAAAAATGTAATCTCTTAGGTAATCATGGAATTTATTTTTAGCCCGGGCTTTGTTAACGCAAATTTCAATATTTTTAATTTTAATCGAACAGAAAGAAGTTTTTTTTGTAGAGAAGATTCTTGTAATAAGAACAACTCTAATTAAAACAAAAAGCGGACAAAAACAAACGTAAAATAGCAATTTTTTTGCACTTTGTTCTTTGCTTGCTATTTGCATTATCAGAACAGGCAAGAAATTTAAAAAATTAAATAAAAAGAAGATCTCTTAATCTNAATATTTTTAATTTTAATCGAGCAGAAAGAAGTTTTTTTTTTGTAGAAAAGATTCTTGTAATAAAAACAACTCTAATTAAAACAAAAAGCGGACAAAAACAAACGTAAAATAGCAATTTTTTTGCACTTTGTTCTTTGCTTGCTATTTGCATTATCAGAACAGGCAAGAAATTTAAAAAATTAAATAAAAAGAAGATCTCTTAATCTCTGATTTCAGACGGTAATGAAAATAATATGTAAAATCTTTTCAAAATGTGTGCTAAAATGAGACTTCACTTCAATTCTGCAATCATAAAATCAAAAGAAACAGCAACAAATAGAATTTTGACATAACTGATGTCGACTTTCTTTCAGAATCTACTCCTCTGATAAGTGTTTATAAAAAAAATTCTAAATATGTATTTGAATGGAATTCGTAGGTACTTAGATCTTAGTAGAACCATCACCTATTTGATTAAAATTCAACCTATCAGTCAGTCATATTCCGTTTTGCCTCTGCTCATTTAAAACTTATGCTTCTGAGATTAAAATTACCGCCTGTGACAACTTGATACTAACTTAGATTTCTAGAAGTTGTTTGAATTACTTAAATTTTCGAATTTCCTTATTGTTAGATAACGCGATGTAATAAAATCTTTCCAGTTCTGTGATAGCCGATTAGATGAAACATAAGTTTGTACGTTAAAAAAAAGATATTCTTTTTTTTCAACACAATAACCACTTGAATCTCATTTGAGTGCGACAGATCAGTGAAGTCATGTCTTTTCTTACACTGAGGTCTTACTAACAATTTAAACTGTTGAACACTAAAAAATAATTGGAAAAGTTCTAATTAAAAAAAAAAAACAAAATGTTGTCATTAAATGAAAATACCAACCTCAAAAAATGTGATGAATTTTCAATTAAGTCTTGTTAGTAATATTAAAGAAAAATTTGTCTGTAAAATTTTGGAGTTATTGAAAATATTTTATATCCACCCATAGTGCATGTCTAAAACTTTTTGTAAAAGTTTCATTTCCAACCATCAAAACAATATTTTTTTCCTTGAAAAGATGATCTAATAATGAAAGTATGACCTGTTAAAATACAACTTTAGAACCAGCTATTGGAAAAATCAAAACAAAAATTTAATAACTACATCGCTCGCATCTATTTTGAAGTAATTCTGAGAGGATCATCTAGAAATTAATGGAAATTATTGTACAAAACTGTAATTTAAATCCAATTTTTAAAAGAAATTTAGTAATTTCATAGTAGATTAGTAGTAATTTCATATACCAAATAAAAATTTCACAGGATAACATCAGCCTTGCATTATAGTAGAACCCTTATAGCAAAAAACCATCAATAATTGTTTAAAAAATTTGTAGTCTTACAATAAAAGCCTAAATTTTTTTTTCTGTAAACTAATAGTTCTATGAATTTCGATTAGAAAGTAATAAAAAAGATAGACTAAATGTGGTCATTGAAGTTAGCCATTAAAGCTAGATAGCCTTAATCTTCTCATAAAAATGAAAAGTATTTAAAATGTCCTAGAAAAAATCAACACAGCATAGAAAATTGACTACAACGAGAAGTGGAAAACTACATATATGCATTTTTTTCTAAGAAATGAAGAGAAATGGACATTTTTCTACAATAAAAGAAACTAATGAATTGATTGAAATCGAACAGGAATGACATGTGCATATTTGATAAAATTTACTATCACCTAGTCATCCGAATGACTCTGGTGACTCTTGTGATATTATTTCGGCGTAATTGGAAAAATTAAAATAGGAAATTAAAAAACAAAAATAGTCAGCTTTGTTTAATCAAAGCAAAACATACCAAAACTATAAATTGGGAAAGATACTTTTAAATGTTTGTAGACAAATTGATTTTCGATTTTTCCTAATATTTCTTCTTTTGGCTTGTCTTGTATTACTTTTAGCATTTAAGTGTTCTTGATTTTGAGTTTCACACTTAAGGATGTTTCTTTAAAATTCAATCCGAAATAATTAATTTTACATTAAATTTTAAATTTCCTATAGCACACATAGTAAATTAATTATGTCATAAGAGAGTAGACTGTATTTTCTATTTAAATAGTTTTATATAACAACAATGTTAATCTTATGGCCCGCCCTATAGTAACTTGTGATGTTAGGCGATTCCTCACCCTCAATTAGAATCATTTTAAAGACTTTCTGATTTTAAGTACTATTCACTTAAATTCTGGCATATATCTATGGATCGAGAACAACCAGATATATGTAAAATTCCTAGCTTTGTAATAGCGGCTGTTAAAAAGTTTTACTGCTCTTTGATGTCCTTCTGGATTTCTTAAATCAAAATATTCAAAGATTTATCCAAGAATTATACCAAAAAAATTGATCTGAACTCGTTTCTGAAAATATTTTATTTTACTTGATTGAAAATAAATTCTATAAAACGTGAATCTTCTTGTAGTTGCCCAAGTAAAACCATAAAATCATAGAATTGAATTTTAATCATCAGAGTTTTATGATAATAAAAAGATAACAAGAAATTTTTGTTCACAAGGAAAATTATTTTAAGAAATTTACAATTAAAAGAAAAGGATGTGTAATATGAATACTAAAAATAAATTACAATTTCTACTATTTCAATCAAATCTGATCCTTTCTTTTAATTCTACTTGAAGTTGATTTTAATTTCAGCTACTAAAATAGAACCTAAGTTTTGCCTTGTCATTACAAGTTTTATTTAATTCAAATTTTTCCAATATTTTCAATAAGTATTTTGTGCATTAATTCTACAAAACCAAATACTTTCAATTTTTTAACTTAAATTCAAGTAAAGTTAAAAAATGGTATTAGAATTTTAAAAGTTTTCTTATTGAGCTTACTCCAAAATATGATTTGATGTGGTTATACAAAAAAAAAACTAGGTACCTTTTCAGATTTTTCAAGCAAACAGAATTAACATTCTATAAATAACCTTTTAAATTTGGAATGAATATTGTTTTGAGACCGTACTGAAAAGCACTGGATCCATTCTATTTCTATGGCATCATATGAAAATATTAAGTCCAATTTTATTTGTCACAGTCAACATATAATTGGATTACCATAAAATGCATAGACAAAACACTGATTTGCTTATAAATTCTAATTCTTCAAGAAAAAATAAAACAAAAATACAAAATATCAAATCAATAGATTTGAGAGATAAATGGAATTACAATGATTTTTTATTTTAATTGCTTAAAATAGTGAGATGCGAAATGTTCCGAACAAAACTGAACTGAACTGAACTTTATCTTATCATAGTACAGAGTATTCCTTTAGTTCCTAATGATTTTATTTCAAAATCCATAATGTAAATCAGCAAATACTTTTCTAAGACTCTAAGACCTTAAATTAACTCCTAATTGAAATAATAACTCGATTATTCTAAAACTACTGCTAATCCCTGAATGTCTTACAGTCTTATATAGTTTCAGTAAAGCTTAAAGACTGATATCATGTCAATAAGATTTAGATCTTTTTTTTTGTATTACGAGTACTATAATATAATGGGCCAATAGACAATTTCTCCCTTTTCTTAAACAAAATTTGTAAAAGATCCTTTGTACAACCCCTTTTTAAGTCCCCATGCGGCAAGTTGAAATCTTATCATAGAAGACTATCGTAAAAAACAAATTCTATTGTTTTGCTCTTATTCGAAGCGGAATTCAAAACCAAAATCTTTTAGGATTCTTGTCCAGTAGTTGAACTCTGCTCCATTATGTTAGAAGTCTTATCGGAATCCATACATCCTTTATTACAATGAACTGATTAGAAATGTAATTCTTATTTCAAAATATTTGAATAAATTTCGAAATTAAAATTTTAGCTTCACGTGCCTCCTTATGTCGACAGTTTTACTTTATTCACATGTTGTTCATAGATTTAGGACCATTGCCTGTAAAAAGAATTATTCAGTTTTGTTTCAATTTTTTATTCAACTACAATAATTTCCCACTATATAAAATAAAAGTATTCTTATTTTCTTGTCAAAGTCCTTTGATTTCAATCCTTTTGCTTACTTAAATCATTTTAAATCTATTTGAAGCTATTTACAATTTTTCAAGAAATAAAGTAATACTAGAAAGTTTCATATACATAAATTCCTTACAAATATTCTTGTACGCTTGTCAAGAATTCAAAAAATAAAAATGCATGTAGGTTATTATTGCATAAATTGGTTAAAACTATGAATTGGATAGCATTGGATGGATAGTAGTAGTTATAGGTTTGACGAAGAAGCGTATATTTTCTTTTATTCACAGCCTATTCTATTTTTAAAAAACTTCAAGCTAGAAATGAAGACTTTTATAGTTTTGCGCGTATTGTTAATAAAATGATATGCCCAAAGGTTGTGCAATTTAAATTGAAACTATTTTTGATTAAAAAATTCAACAGAGATTGATTGATAGCACTTTAAAAGTATAATTTACAATCTTTTAACAATGAACGACCATAGTATAATTTCATTCTTGTTATGCTAATCATTTTCATAATCCCCAAGAGATTATCATTTGTTTGGCCTTATTATTGAGATTATTGAATTTTTGTTTTTTGTTTTTGTTCTTTTTTTTGATTACAGAGAACCTAAACTGATTACAAATTCCGGTTTAAGGTCTTCAATCTCAGGCTTCATTAATACCAAGAATTCAATACAACAGTGGTTAACATTCAATATCAAAACTTTTTTTTCATAGTAAGGTGACAATGTCTAGGGATATTTTCTTCAAAAGCTAATCAGTGAAGGATCGATCTATAGTTCAGACATTTCCTTTTTTTTTTTTTTTTACATATAAACTGATTTTGTTAG